>JAJGOT010000015.1:1890000-2000000 GCA_022457155.1 Cladopsammia gracilis | reverse complement strand
ACTATCCGGTGTATATCTAGGAAGAAACTCAAGTTTTGAGGCCATAAATGTCGAAGAAATCTTCCCAGTTTATCGCCGAAAGATCGAGTACTGGTCTGATACTGTTTCCTTAGAGGTCCGCTCAAAATAGACCGCTGATCGTCCGCAGTTACGAACGAGATCGATCAACATTTCGGAGGGAGAATAATTACTTTTTTCTTTGATTTTTTTTCTCACTATAGTTGATTCTATAAAATCTATACCGTATTTCCTTTGAGTTATCTTCCCGCTTCTCCGCCCACGAATAATCACCTCTTTTGGAGGCATAAATAATAATAATAATAATCATCATCATCATAATCATAATCTTTAGTGACTATTATTCGAGGAAATAGGGTAGTTTGGTAGGCAACTCGTAGAGTCAGATACAGGTGCTGTCCCTAACTTGCAAGTGTCCTGAACTTGCTTCGCCCAGTTGTACTTTGATTGTGCTTAATTCAGAGCAACCTGACAGTCAGATAAGAGATCAGCTACTTAGTGAACATTTATGACAGGAGACATAATCAGTGTTTTTTTTCAGTTATAAAAAGGAAACGGTTACAGACAACAGTTTCTGCCTATTTTCGTTTCCTTCATTTTGGAGCCAAAATTATAGATGAAAATGTTAAAGGATAGAAGTCATTGTTTACATTTCAAGTAACGTTCAGCCACAGGGAAAAAAATCAAATTAGTAGTCCAACATTGGTAAATGGTTATATCTTCCAAACTAACCAACATTGGAATGCACTTTTCCAACATCGGTCAAGCCAGTTCCAATACTGGATAATAACATATTCCAACATTGGACAATAGAACACTCCAACATTGGATATTGTCATTTTCCAAAATGGGAGGAAGAATTTTCAATGTTGGAATGAAGCCTGTTCCAATCTTAGGCAATGGTGTTTGCAACATTGGACTGCAATACATTCCAGCCTTGAGATAACCTTGTGTAGTAAACTGAAATTGCTTCTCTTATCACTAGCCAATCAAAAAGTCTTAAATATACCTGAATTATGTCAACGTATTATTAAATCATAAAAATACACATGAACAGTATGATTGTACAGTAAAGCTTAACTATTTTCTCACAATATTATTACCGGTAAATCATAAAATACACATGAACAGTATGATTGCCCAGTAAAGCTTTAATATTTTCTCAGAATATTATTACCGGTAAATCATAAAATACACATGAACAGTATGATTGCCCAGTAAAGCTTTAATATTTTCTCACAATATTATTACCGGTAAATCATAAAATATACATGAACAGTATGATTGCCCAGTAAAGCTTTAATATTTTCTCACAATATTATTAAATCATAAAAATACACCTGAAAAGTATGATTGCACAGTAAAGCTTAACTATTTTCTCATCACTCAAATGTTAGTGACATGTGATGAACAAACACACTATTACTGTACACACAGTAACAATTATTATCAATGTCTCAGCAAAGTGGCTTTCACTTGCAGTGGAATTAAGAGCAAGAGTACCTGCATAAAAATATTGACATAACAAAGGCTGGTGACTTCTGTGAAGTATCAACACAGCATCTTTTGTACATAGAGGAAACAATGTTCACCTAGCTGCATGCATGTACCTGGCTGTTATTTTCAGTTTCTCATTCAGGAGAGTCCTCAGTTTTGGTTGAAATAAGTGAATTGATGTCAGTGACAACTTTAACCTGATTTCTTTTTAGAGTCATGTAATAAATTCAGTACCTTCAATGGCAACATGGCCACCAGTCACAAGGGCTTTCGCGAGTGGTATGAAGAGCTGATACTTACCCAAGCTTCTGCATTTGACATTCAATGCTTCCTGACAGTCAGGAAGTGGACTGAAATTAGACCGAAGGCTTTTACTATGACAACTTCTGCAGATCGAGCAGATATATCTTTAATGTCACTGCTTGCTTCATCCTCATCATCGTCTAGAATAGAAAGAAAAAGACACATGGTTGAAGAAATGAATATTATTACCTAACAATTACTATTCTATGAGCAATACTTATACTATTATATTGTACTATTTACTTTCCAGTTCAAGTTAGGTCCTCAGGCTAAACTAGGAAACATTGCGGACAACAATTTTTGTAGTCTAGCTGTGTGAGAAACATTGTGTCTTGGACGCAAAATGTAGGAAGCAAAAATATCTTTGACTACTGTAATTCAAAAACATTTTTGTCATCCACTACGATATGATTTGATGTCAGCGATAGTTGATCAATGATTTGCAGTACAAACCTTCATCAGTTGGTGTACTTGATGTTGAAATAGACAGTTGAGCTGCTGTCTGAAATAGTTCCTTCTGCAGTTTTTTAGCACTTACTTTTTTGCTGGCTTGCGAGAGGCCTAGAACATGGAACACCAATGTTAAATATGAGGCAGGACAGTTCCAAGAGTCATGTCAGTCACACAAGTATTGACATTTTAGGGTGCTGATGACAATATTGCAATATTATTTGCATACAGGTAATCCATGTCACAACACCCAACATTTTTATCCATTAATTAAAAACATGTGTACCAAGTTTTTGTTTGATAAGAACCTCTCTGTATGGAGAAAAAAACTGCCGTTCCTGTGTTTGGTTGTAATGGAAATACGATTTAATAGGCAAGTAATATCAACTTGTATTTAACTTTAAATCTATTTATGTAGCAGTGTGATTACCATTACCTCATAGTCATAACCATCTTCCAGCTTTCTGTTCTTCTCGTGAAACCTCTGAAATGTTTTTTATAGCATCTGTAAGATACACATGTTTTTAAGTTAGCAGCCTCTTCCTTTTTAGCTTGCCCTTAGCATTAAAGGAACACGCATTTTAAAATAGAATTAAACACTCCCCACACTGACAGTATCATTGAAAAAGAATTGAAGTTAACCTGACTTGTATTTGCTTTGTAGGCTTGATTTCCTGTTGTGCCCATCATCAAATTGTTTTTGGAATACAAGAGGGTTTTTTTGACTAAACACATCACTTCCCTTTGATACCTGAATTTTTTTAAAGCTCACCTCTGCCAAATCCAATTTCGACGATTGTGCAAGTTTGCTCCATTTGGGAGATGAATTCCTCCATTTTCAGCTTCTCACTGGCATTACCTTTAACATGAATCTTTGAATTTCCCGGCCATAGGGAGGAGGCCTTACGATTAAGAATAGAGATCCTGGAGAAGAAAGGATGTTAATTCCTTTTAATAATGAAAGGCAGCAAAGCATGAAAGGTACATGTAGCATAAAATGTCAACCAATAAAAGGTTGAACTAAATATTTATAACATTACAGTCAATGGTTTGACCCATCACTAATTGCAAAAGAAGGTTTCTCTTCGAAATATAGCTCATGCAACTGCTTTGAACAACATACTAAAAGTCCCCCTAAATCGCAGCACAGGAAAGCCTTCAAAATTAACATATGATACTCGCGCTCTGCTGCGACATGGAAACAAGGCTGAAACCGGAAGTAGATTGATTTCACTCGTTAAAAGCATACTTTTTACTGATGTCTTGGGGATTTGCAATAAGAGCGGTAATATAAAACCATTTAGTCATTTGTCATGTGTAAGCTTGAAACCAGGTCCGCATATAAGCCCATAAAGTTAGTCAATTTCCAATGAAGAAGATTAGCAGAATGTAACATACTAGAGGAAAGTTATTCTAATAACTATGAATAGAATGAAAGTAGCTGCTGGTACTTCAAGTCATTTTTATTAGACTATGCTTTTGATATCAATTATCAGACTTGAGTAGTAAAACGAATATTTTACGGGCTAATCATTCTTCCAAACCTGATACATAAAAAATCATGTGACACTAAAATACTATTCGACGTCACTGCCACAGTATTCTTGAGCCAGGACAGAGAAGTTTGTGGAGCTAGAGCCTTTGCACTGGCCACATGCAGGAGAACATTTCAAGTTGTGCTTGCGGCAGGAACATTGCAGCGTGTTGCATCCCGATGAGCAGTTGCATCTTACTATGCGTAGAAGGATGTCTGGTGCTGCTGGTAAATCCGTCATCACAGGAATCAGCTGGCTGTCTTTCGTCTTCTATCCCCAGTCTTCGGCATTGACTCCTTCCCATTTCCATTGCAGGACTTGGGCATACACGCGAAAACTATGGAATTTTGCTGCAGCTGATGTCAGGGAGAGGCTATTAGGGTGTATCTGGGTGGTCTTTGTGGCGAGCTTTTCCTGGTAACGTTGATACCGGAGATTGTCGAGACATTGCTCTTCCTTTCCATTGTACAGTAGTGCAAGCGCATTTTCCCCTGCAGCCGCGATTTCTTCTGTTGCTGCCGGAAATGAGAGGACGTGATAAACTTCTTGAGCAATGCACCCTTTCCGATGTCAGAACGCCAGATGTTGTGTCCCATCCAAGAACCGAGTGAAGAAAGAGGATGTTATCGCATACCTCAGTCCCTAGCTCTGCTTGTACCTTCTTTATATTCCATACACGCCGCCACAAGGAATTGGTTTTTGGCTCAGGGATGAAGAAGAGGTCATGACCATCAGGATCGACGTGGAACAAAAGTAGGATGAGCAGGTCTGTGTCGTCTCAACAAGTATGGTTGTTCTGGATCTCGTGGACTCTACAGCTGCTTTCACAATAAGAAGGTCTGCATGGCGTGTCTCACACTGGCGGTGGCTAAGACTTCTGCTCAACATGGTAAGAAAACCTTGCTTGTTCTTGGTATTTGACAGGAACACATCCTTCTTCGCAGTGAACATCATGATCATGATAGTCCCAACCTTGCCCGATGATCTCCTTTGCTGTGTCATTTGCTTCGTTGACACTGTGCTGTTGTCATACCCATCAAAGACGACGATTGGCCTGCCATACTTCTTCGTGACATAGTTGCAGTAAAGACTGAACACTTCTTCAAAAGTCCCGGATTCGAGAGTAGGCCATACCACTCTGTGCAGAAGTGCTCCGCCGTCCAGCAACACACGGCACTTTCTCGCTAATTACTTGTGGAGAGAGCCTGGACCAAATAGCATCGGCCAGAGCTGGCTTATTGGCCTGCCGTAGCATCAGTGCTGAATCAAACAGAGATGTTGGGTAACTGCTAAACTTGTAGCGAAATATCGCGGGGAGGTCTTCGCTAGTGTTGGACGCCAAAATCAAGGGCTGGAACAGAAGCTGTGGGTCGATCTCTACCTGCTCATTGTCAATTCTAACAGCAGATTTCTTTGCGAGAACGTCGCTGACCGTCCAGTCATAGATGCAATGACTTTCTCTCCAATTATACAAGCTTTCTCGACATTAACAGCACTGTCCCCGTGCACCCCGTTGAAGATATTTCTTAAGTGTGGGTCTGGTGAAGAGCGGAAAGGATAGTTAACGTATCTTTGACGTTGCGCTATTTTCTTGTACTTGACATGTCCTTGTTCTGCTCGCTTGTGTTACAAGCAACACCGGTCAATTCTTGCATGACGCTATTCACTTCGGAGCATGGGGCATTGCAAGAAGCCAAGTCAGGCACTACTGCTCCGTCATGCCCCACCCTCTCCTTGTCTTTAAAGTTTTCATCAAAGCCTGTTCTATGACAAGATCTGTAGACAGGTCTGCCCAGAATCGCTCATTCACTCCTCACTCCTTCTCACTACATGACGCACAACACCCAATTTAGAAAAAAAAACGAACAAAAGGTAATACAGTCAACTCTCTCTAAGACGGACTGAATTGCATAGTTGTATTTTCTTTATCTTGTTCAGTGAATTAGAAATACTAATAGCCATTTCAGAGTTGCCCCAGGCCTTGTAAGGTGCACAACCGTTATAAAGAAATGTGAATGAAAACTCAGTTTCATGAGAATGGATGTGCACCTGACCTAACTTTGATAATGAGACCCGATGCAACTCAGGAATGGCCTATTTGCTTGCATATCTAAGTTGTTTAGAAGTGAACCACAATTATTGATTTTTAGTTACAGAGCTTGTGATCCAACAGCAGCCAACTTCAAAAGCAAGACCACACTGTTCAATTTGCAAACAGCCTATGAAAGGGAATAAAAATGTATTAAATTGCCCAAGAAATCAGACGCAAGGACAACAACAGTAGATATTAGTTGGATATTGTAAGCTGTAGCATTTTAACTATTTGCAGACAATTTTTGTTCTCAGCATTGTCAGAAATACTGCATGCAAAATAAAGTCCCAATCAGCAGTAAACTTGTATAAATGCTGTTGACCATACTTTGTATGTTTGTTGTACTGCTATACCACAATAAAACCACACGTGAAAGTGCTCAAACTCTTACAATAAAACATTTTTGGTATTTGCCTGATATACTTGACACCCTAGGGTGATGGTTGTACCTTTTAGGGGACAAAAATTGTGGGGTGCTAACATCTGTTGACCTGAAACATATGATGGGAATTGGTACTGTGAACAAGGTTCTGGTACAATAGCATCAGCAAATTCGGACCCAAAACTACAGAATATGTTATTTTCATGCTGGAGTCATTTACTACAACTACATGTACCAGAAATAAACCATATAAATCCTTATATCATTCCCCTAAGCCTTGTTGTGATGTCTATTGTTTCAAGTTGATAATAACAAAGAAATTGGGCTGTTATAAATTATTTGTTGAATTCAATCACTGTGACATTTATTGACAATTTTCCATTTAATTTTACTATTTTTGTCGCATTTTTAACAGTCGCACATCATCTGGAGAGCATTCGCATTCACTCCTATTTCTATTTATTACATGTAATTATAAATGATCACCATTTCAGTGTTTCACCCCCTTGCAAGTTCTTCAGCTTTGTTGTTTGCAATCATGCAACTAATACAACTGCATACAATGGAATGTACCAATGTTTTTGAGGCAGTGGGGTGATAACATTGGTCATAACTTTGATTAGACATGGTGGCACCTAAAGTAGCCATTTTGTTTTGTTACCTGTAGTGTGCAATGTCAAATGCTTGACCTACAGGATGTTTCCCTTTGAGTGCAATAAAGGATGAGGCTCTTTTTATTAAGGCTCCTCATGGAACATCATGGAGGTGTGGTGGTCTAGTGGTTAGTGCATCGGGCCTTCGACCTGAAGGTCGGTGGTTCAAACCTGGTCACTACCGTCATGTTGTTTCCTTGGACAAGAACCTTTACTCCACATTGTCTCTCTCCATCCAGGTGTATAAATGGGTACATTGCCAGTGTGTTGTTTCTTAGACAAGAAACTTTACTCCACATTGTCTCTCTCCACCCAGGTGTATAAATGGGTACTAGCAACACAATGCTGGGGGTAACTAGCATCCTATCCAGGGGAGGGGGTAGCAACGTTCCTAGTTGCTTCATGCTACAAAAACCAGGTTAAGCTCCGGCCGATTTGGTCATCCGTGGCTAGTGTGACTTTACCCTTACCTCCCAATGGACCATACAGGTAGGCACTGCCCTCAGAGCTGGTAATCATTCAGCATCCTCAGTTTCAAATCCTGGAAAGGCATTTCTTATGGCATGGTATGCACATGCAGGCAAAGGTATCCTTCCACCCAAATACCCATGAACAAGACGAGTGAATTCACGATATACAATACCTCACAGAAATCTGTAACAGAAGAACACAAGGTTTAAGGAAGCTGTGCAACAACCCATCTATTTCTTGGTAGGCTGATTTACACATGTACATGTACATACAGAGAGGTGGTTTGATAGTCTAAAAATGGCCTTAATGATTTATTTGCAGGGTGTATTCCTCAAATTCCAGGAGTTGCACTCATTTTACAAACCACACCCATTGGCTATACTGTTAACTTGTTGTCAGACCAGGAAATTATAATTTAAAATCCTCCTCGGATGGTTTGTTGCTTGCAACGCCAACTTATAGAAGTAGGATTACATTAGGAGACAGGTCATTCCAGGTCGCAGCTCCGGCACTTTGGAATGTATTACCGCGCGAGATTCGTTCTATTACAGATCCAGGAGTTTTTAAGTGCCACCTGAAAACGCACCTTTTTAAGGAAGCTTTTTATTGATTTTTATTAATTTTTTTATCATGATAATTACTAGTATCTTAACATATATTGTATATTTCAATTTTATCATAGTATATTTTTAATAATTATTATTAAGATATCCTGTATTTAATTATTATAGATAGAAATCATGCAATGCACGCTTGATCATTTCATGGAAAGCACGCAATATATTACTATGATCTACCAGTACTATTGTAAATACTGTAAGTCTTGTTTTGATCATGAATTAGACTTGCACTTTGCACATGAAAAAAAATAAGTAAGTCATGATAGGGTGTCCAAAACCCTCTCAAATAACTGGCAGCTGGCAAGGTCTTCAAAACACTAAGTGACTAATATTTCTGACGAATTAACCAGTTGTCGGGCCCAAAAATAATCAAGTGTCAAAATTAGGGCTTTGTAGACCTTTGTACTCTGTTGTCCCAGCATAAACCAAAGGTTTGACTTTCAATGTATAAAGCTCTTTAGAAATTATCTCATAGCACTTCTAAATTTTAATTTCCTTTAATTTGTTAAAAAAAAATACAGACTACTGCTCATGTAGTCACAGCAAATAATGCATTGCACATTAAAATTACAATATCATTGCAATTTTCTGGACAACAAGTACAGCAATAGGCTACATTATATAAATTCAAACTGCATTGTGAGGCCAAGAGGACATTCACAACGGGAATGAATAAAGTAACATGTTTTCTTTGTTAGCGTCCTCTGAGCTTCACTATCAAGATGAATTTTAATATATCGAAAGTAACCAATTCCATGTGCTTACAAACGTTTACCTGTTTTCGGATACAATCTGGCGATCCTTTTTTGTCTTGTTTTGTATTTATCGGCAGCCAACTGCAAACTCCATCTTTGTAAGCAAACTTGCCTAAAATTTGGGTGTAAGGTAACGCACTCAGGTTTAGTGCCCACTTCTCCCAGAACCATTTCACTCAAGAGACACTTCACACACTCCTCAAATTCATTGGGGTTTTGAAGTTGTTCAGTACAATAGTTGCCACATTTACACCTACGAAAGAATTTGACCTACGTAATGAGAATTGGCACACAAAATCTTCAGTATCACAGAACACTGGTACCTACATGTACATTTTACATGTAGTGACTCACCACGAATTTACTAGTTCATTTTCTTCGTAGGTCACCTGGCTTTCTTGCCGTTGATTATAGTCATTAACCCACTCTTCACTAGCAATCGGCTCGTCCTGGTATGGCTGAAATGTATCGGCGTCTAACTCAGCTGGTGCGCTCAAGTTGTCACACAATGCGGCGGCTTGCTCTTCTTCTCCATTGATTTCAAATGTAAACGCGTACCCAGGAACGTAGTTGAATTCAGAATCATCTGATCATAACTCTTGTCGGTATCAAAGTCACCTTTTGACATTCTGTAGAAACTAACAACTGTATATAAGAACCAGAAGCTTATCACGTATTAGAACTTATGAATACGAACTCAAAGACTTGATTTGTTGTTTGCGGCGAGATACCGTGTCGACGTCACAACTCTTACTAGTGCCAGTCCACTTATGTCCAGAAATGCACGTAACTCGGACCTTGGGCACTTCATATTACACACAATTATTTGTAATTTCCATATGACTTCATGTTTGACAAAATTGCTTGTGTTTAGGTGAGAATTAGGTCTAGGGGACACTTCATGATGTCTATCATAAAGAGCATGAATCGCATTAACATGCATTTCTGGACATACCTCTGCCAGTCCACTCTTGGTGCGTTTTTCAGTCCAAGAACTCTGATTTCTGTGGCGTTTTAAATATAGATAATAAGTTCACATCCCGATTTTGTTAATTTTTTGCCTTGTTTTCAATGTCTACATTTAAGAAAAAATAATTCTCTAGGGGTGATAGGCACTTTAAACGTAAATATTTCGTGACATGTACTATGTTTGAAAACAGAAAGCGTTTGAGGTGTTAAATTTCATTAAAATAACAAGAGTTGCAGTTATTCATGTCTGATGCATAAATGTGGGAACAGTTTTAATCCTTTTTCATTGAGTGCGCTAGCAGTGTCAGATTGCTATTTTTTTTTCGTTCGATAATATAAGCGCATGAACTTTCAAAACGATGTGGTTTTTTTACTGGGCGTTTGATGCATTTCATGGCATGAAATTTACAAACTCGTCATTCATGGAAGTTTTAACAACAATATGTGGGAATCCTGGGATTAAAAATCGGTTATGAATGAATGTTTTCCTTAAAATGCTCAGTGTGACAGCTTCGACTGAAAGTAACATTTTATTTGATTTTGTTCCAGATGATGTGGCAAATCTTAACGATTAAGAGAAGCTGTTCGTAGAAGATCCTGAAAATGCTCACCTGTTTGATGTGGAAGTGGAACAAAACGGACAACAGAAGGTTCACCCATGGCCAGCTTGGCCAAAAAGAAAAAACGGATGATCCAGAGAAAGATTAGGTGCCATCTAGTGTGGATATACATGTGGCTTTCATTGATCAGTTTTGATTACAAACTGTTGCAACCAACAAGTTATTTGACTTTGTTCAGCAAATAACCTACCGCCCGCAGTAACGTCGTACAGATACACACTACATGTGTTACGTTTTTTGACAGGAAATGAAGTAACGGCTTATACTTAAGACCAATTGAATAGTAAAGTTAATTGTATGTCGAAGTAGGGAACCTAGTAACTAGTATGTGCATTAACATACAGTGTCGTACACAAAGCAGCAGCTGAGTAGTTTCTAAAACAGTACAACATTTGGCAGCTTATCGTTATTTTTATGCTGAACAAAGTCAAAAAATGGTTATCGGTCTTTTCGCTACACAGCAATTTAGTCAATTCGCTACATTTAAAAATCGACATATTCGATAATATTTGAGGTCAATTTACTCGTAAAAGTTTTGTTTTTACGCAAACCCACGTAAAGAAAGATAAATTAACACATTTTTATACTTCACGTTGTGGCTTGTAGCAAAACGACCCGATACCAAATTTATTCAACATTTGTACTATGACAAACGAGTAATTATAATACATTGTTTCCTATCTGTGGGCTAATTTTCGTGGGATTAATGTTCATCATGATGATACGCAAGAATAACTAAAGTCAAACCTACGCAAAAAGGCATTTTAAGCGTGCACTGACTTCCTGAAAAGAAAGTGTTATCAGTCAGTTTTCTGGTCATAACTGCACAGTTAGTGTGTAAAGCCTGGTTTTTCTTCAAGCACACTACTCGCATGCGTACGACACACCAACGATACAAATTATCATCTGTAACTTCTAAAACGGGAACTAAGTTATGTCGCGGGCTTGTTGCGTGTGACAAAGGTGTACCCTCTAAATTGGCCCTAACAATAGTGTTTATTGTAGGTACAGTTGTTGGCCGAGTTCCTCCAGCAACAAAACCAGAAACAAGCTGAATTAAAGAGAAAGAGGTCCCAAAACCAACACGTTGAGACTGGCGCGGGAGTGGTGTGGTTTCATGGCATACCGCTGATGCATCAGTACAGACTGACCATTATGATGTGATGATGGAACATACAGCAGATCCAGCACCTCACAGAGCTGAAGTGTCTCCACCAGAATGAACCCCCTGCTTCGCCAATATTTGATGACGACTCAGAATTGCTGACATTGGATCCCGCAGCAGTCACAACTGTCCAGGATTTTTGTAACAGCCCAACCAGGAAGCAGCCAGTTCAGGGCCCACCAATTCGCACTGTGCATTCAAGTCCCCATTGTATGAACAAGAAGACCTGGGAACGAATCGCAGTCGATTGCTCGAGTATCACTTGAGAGTAGCAACGTACTGTGGATAAAACAAGTAAAGTTTGGGGCTGGATTGCATTAGCAAGTAAAACCGAACTAAAAATGAATTCATGTAGCATTGGTGACGTAAATTGATGGAAGCAGACTTCATATGCCCCCTCACTGACTTCTGGGTGACTTTAAATGAGGGTTTTGTGGCTGTTCAAGTTGTCTGCAATTTCGTGCCAAACTTTTCCTCTTTCTGTTGTTCTGGGCCTCTGCCTGTACGGCTCTTCCCTTGCCAGTTCAACGTCGTGACGTTCTGTCCATTCCATGACAGACCTGGGCAAGAAAATGAAAAGATATTTTAGAACTCAAGTCTCCATGTTTTGGATTGAATGGCGAAACTCACGAAGAACAGGTTTGGTTTCACATGCGAGAAACTCAAAGATTTGTTTACTTCGAAGTAATAATCGGTTTAGACACAAACTACAAAAAAAACTGCAACTGGAAAGTGAGAAAATAAAGAAAAAACGAGGCAAATAAGATAAACATCCAAGCGGTTGAGAAGTTGACACTTGAACTAAAAAAATCTCACCTGCTTTTTGCGCCTGTCTCGTTCATCCTTGAAAACTACTGGATAACTGCTGATTTTGCTATAAACTTTGAAAACAATTCAAACCAAATGTAAAAAAGAATAATCCTTTGGTTTTTCGTTGAGCAAAGGAGACAAATTGAGGCAACGAAACCAAAAAAACACTTGTGTTTACCTGAGGACTCTGAGAGGCCGTCAAGCTGAATAATTTGACAGCCTCGACTCTCGGTGGACACGGCCATGTGGCGTGACACATATGCTAATTAGGTTCAATTTACTTCCGGTCAGCGCAGACCGGCTGCGTCATCATATCTTAAGGTCACTATTATCTCCTGACCGAACCATTCCAAACCGGTTTGTATCGAGCCAACCTCATTAACTCAGGGCTGCTGCATGTATGAATAAAATTCGCCCAAGCATCTGGGATATACTACTCATGTTGTAATGCCAACAACACTGACAAGTGTGTTGGTTTGTATCAATATTTCTGCCAAGAGAAGAAAACTCACGTATGATGCAGCCAAGAAAATTCACTCCAGACCAGGTTCAAGAGAACCAGAAGTTCAAAGAGCAATTGGAAATTGAATTTGGAATACTTTAGTCACAAATGTAAAAAGCAAAGTAGTTAGTGATGTCCTTAAAAGGTCAAAGACTGTAAAACTGTTGAACCTCAGATTGTTGCTAAATCTGTTGCTAGATTTGAAAAAGCTTCACAGAATTTTCTTAGGTGTGGAAGTGTGCTGTTCAGGGGGGGGGGAATTCTTAGCAAGAGAAAGTATTGCAATAAAAGATCTTTAGAAAGCTTTGATTATGACATACCAACAAAGAGGCGAAAACGCACCGCGTTTGAAGAGGGTTGTAGAGTACTTGCACTTGTATATTACAAAGACCTGATGAAATTTAGAGGTCCAAGATATTGGGAAACTTAATAGCATACCCCAGGTCACTGCTGAAGTTGAAATAGAGAATGAAGGTGAAGAGGCTAATGCAAACTTACTGCCAGTGGTCCCTGGGTATTATATTGACCTTAAAGAGCGGTTACTCCAATGGCAGACCTCTACCTTTACACAGATAGCCATAAAGCTAATTTTCTCACAATGGGTTCGTAAAGACAAAGGTCATTTTCTCGTAACAGTGGGTGGAGATGGTGCCCCGTTTGGTAAAGCCAATGAGGCATGTTTATGGTTATTTATTTCATTTCTGAATGTTTCAGAAAAAGTTGCCTCTCCAGATAAAATGTTCTCATTTGTGGTGCCAATTGTAAGGAAGGTCACCATTCAGTGTTACAATATGGGAAATGACTGCTATTGCAAGTCAAACTTTTACAGTAAGAGATTAGCAGGTAAAGTTTGAGTTTAAACTTGTTCCATCAGACATGAAATGGTTTGTTAAATTTTCTGGAGAACTGAGCAACGCTGCTAGATATCTATATTCTTTTGCAAATGTGCAACTTCGTGAATTACAGCAAAGAGAGCAAAGCTTGAGTAACAATTCTCAAAGTAAACGGAAGCCATGGGCATATAAATTCAGGGAGGAAGTTGCCAAAAAGGTGACACAATTTACAGAAAAACAGAGCAAGCCAATTAATGCAGTTCAAGAACAAACATTGCATACAAAAGTATGCAACTACATAGCAACCCTTACCAAATCTACATGTCACATACCTTCTGTTGCCACACATATATGTCGCATATATGTAGATATATGCGACATTTATGTTGTCACCCAGCACTGCTATTTCTACATATATGTAACATATAAGGTAAATTGAATTAAGGATGCATTGCATGTTACATGTATGTCACACCTTACTGCTATTTCAACCAGATCCAATAAAATGTACGAAGATCTGTATGGAGAATTTGCTGGATGATATTAAGCTTTAAGAGTCTCTCTCAACCCAGTGTGCATTGCGCACAGACCTATTGTCAACCGCCATGTCCAGGGGTCTTGTAATGAAGTCAACTGTTTTCCTGCCCTTTTGGTGATGAATAGATTTCACATAATTTTCTTCTGGAGATATCAAGTTTCTCAGATGGCAACAATAATAAATGACTGTGATGCACACTGGTTGAGAGTGATCCCTTTTAAGGGTTGTCATAAATGTTTAGTTTCGTTTTAAGTATCCAAGTGATTGAAAATCTGTTGTGCAGAAAATCAACGCCTTACTATATAGCTTCTACACAGCATGGGGGGCACGAAGCCACTCTTTACCAATCAAAGAGTAAAGAAGGACTTGTCTCTTGCTAACTATTCACGACTGAGACAAGGGAAAAAATTAAGTCTGCCACCACCGTTACTAATTGAGGGAAGCCAAGAAATATCAGATCCATGGCTTCTCATAAGGGCAAGTGGCTTTGGTGTACTAAAAAACCACCCAAAACAGAGGATCATGATACGGAATCCACCCATCACCAACGTGCACACGTTCGTAATGCCCAGCATACAATGTTTGGTGATGATGAAAAAGATCACAGTCTGCTAATCAGTATGGATGACAAAGCGTATTCACGACCTGGCACAGATGTAGGTGCAAGAGCTACTAAGACGGGTGTAATTTATGTCATTGATCTTGAAGAAGAGAAAAAGCTTCCAGAACATGATTTCAACCACCCGGAGGTAAACCAAACACCGGCATCTTTTCGTTTCATCAAACGGCACATTCTCAACATTGATGGAAAAGATGAACTGATAAGTGACATGGACCAAAGTGTTGTTGTTGTAAGGCCTAAACACTACATTGGAAGTAATGGCACTGTGCGGGCATCTGACTACATGCGCCTGTGTCATGAGGTTCCTGCTGTTTTCCAAAAAATCCTGATAACAGCAGGAGCAATTTGCTTGAAAGACTTGTTGTTGTGTTTTATTTCATTGACATTACACTGAAAAAAGATGTGTGTGCAACGGCTCAACCCAGCTGCCAGCACTTACAATATGAGTTACAAACGCTGCAGTGGCTGAAGACCAAGTTAATGAAATCAGAGTGGCTTGCGAGGAGACTGCACAAGAGGCTGAAATGTCTGACATTGAAGGTGCTGCCGAACTTCTTGAGCACTTGAGCTGCATCAAAGCAAAGGCAGCTTCAATTCAAACAGAAATAATTCGTCATATAGAAATTGAAGAACTTTGGGATGTTATGGAGGAACTTTTAAACAGCTGTAAACAGTATCTTAGAAAGTTAGATCATCTTTAAATACCTGCACTTTGCTGTAGTATTCTAAAAGCTACTGATGCGGGTCCTGGAGTAGGAGTAAGCAATACTGAGGTCCGCTTTAGAGATGCCGAAATTGCACGAATTCATGCCTCTGATGGGGTCAACCGAATCCACAGAGCCCCTGGCGATTCAGCCCAGAATGAGGCAGAACGAACCAATGCATCCATTGGAGAGGCTCTTGTAGATGGTACATCACTGAAGTTTGAATATTACAAACCTTTTGATGGCCTGACTGAAGCAGAGATTCAGAGACTTTCAGCAAAAGAAGTTCTGGAAAAAGAAAGTGTATGCATGGAAAAGAATGCCTGGAGGGTAGCTGAAGAAGTGGCAAGGCGTATTGACGATGAGCCAGGACCTGCAGGTGACTTTATGAAATCCTATACTACTTCTGACAAGAAACGTCAGTTCTTCTTTAACAGGCCTTACTTGATGAAATATGCATCTACACAATCAGAGAAGAAAAGGCTAGACATTCCTGGATGCAATTACCTGAAGAAAATATATACATTTATAGATGCTCATTTTATCATTGGGGAGATGTTTCTTGAATACTTTAAAGGCTCCTGTGAGAATACTTCAGGGACTTTATGCGACTTTTGTAGCTTGGATGAGAAATGTTGTCCAGGAATTGATCATGTGCCAAGACCATTTCCTGATTACGAAAGCACTGGACTACATTATCTTCCAATGAATAAGACTCCAATGGCAAACAGGATAACTGATGATTTCCATCCTAGAAATTAAAGGAGGCTTATGTGTTAGGTGAATGCACCTTAGACAATCCAAACAAGATTTTGGAATTTGGTTAAAAGTTTGTGGTATCAGAAGAATGTAACAGAGGCAATCTTGAGCACTTGAAGAAAGAGAAACGAAAGAAAGAGAGAGCTGAAAAAAATCTGCCCAGGCAGTGAAGAAATATGAAGATTTTGATTGGGTTGCCATGCTTGAAGATGGTTCTCTAACCAAACAGACAATAGCTGTTTTGGACAAATACCTGAGACACCACAACATGACTGCCAGGGAAGGAAGAAGGCAAAACTCAATGAAGTCCAAAGGCACATAACCAACCATTTGGCTGTAACACAAAACCTAGGGAGCAAGACAGTGACACAGATGAGAGTGAAGAGGATGAGGTGGTAACATGTGATGACGATGATGAGGAGGACATTCTTGCTGAAATCGCTTCTAAGAATGAAGAAGAAGAATATGAAGAACACGAAGAGGGTGATGAAATCCTGTACCTAGACGATCATGGAATCACAATGAACGTAACCACAAGATCAGGAAGAAACGCAACTCGTTTTCTTCTCTGTTAGTTTAAGGTCAGTGTCATACAATTCGGGCCATGCTGCAATACAGGTAGCCTTAGTGTGGGAGTAGGGGTTGGTGGGGGGCATGATAAATTATGCAAACTATTTTGGAGGGTCAACATTTTTTCTGCACCTGGAACGGGGAGGGTCTCTCCAAAACTGGTAGGCCAAAGGAGTTTATTACAATCTTCTAAATGTGCTTTGCATAAAATTTGAACGTGTACATTATTGTGGAGATTTCAAATGGATTCCCTCAGTTTAAAAATGAGATACCTGTATGGTCAGTAAGCAGTATCATCAACATAAATATAATTTCTCTATTTATAATTGTCCAGGCTGCCAATGTTATTTTAAACTGGATCTGATATTTTGGCAACCTGATTCATTGGTTCCCTAATTAAGGCACAATAAACCTAGTAATATGCATATTATTCTGTGGTTGAGTATATATTTAAAACAACAATTAATGAACTCATAGCCAACTCAGTGCTGTATGGTGGCCCATTAGTGCCATAGGGAAAAGCCATAAATTGATCATATATTCTTGGATTTTTTTTAAATTTTATTTCATTTTTATTTTTTTATCTTTTTTATTTTTGAATTAATTTTTTTCATTTTTTAATTAATTTATCGTGTTTTAATTTTTTTATTTTTATTTTTTTTAGCCGGAAAATAAAAACAAAAAAAAATGAGCATGGCCCATGAGTGCCACAGCAAAAAAAAATAATAATAATTGATCGGCCCGGGCGTTCCATAGCCCATGATGCATTGTGGTTGACTGAGTACTTCAACATGGCGGCGGCATGTTTTGTGGTTGACTATTTGTTCAAAATCTGAGAATAAGCCCACGTTTTCTCATAGTTTAATATGTCTTCGAAGAGAAAAAGGAGTGGCTTGAATTTGAGAGAAAGAATGCGAAAAAAAGAACAGGGAAAAGAGATAATGCCGCCGTACCAAGTGCACAGTGCAAAGGTTGTCATCCAATGTTGAGGGCAAGTGTCAGAAATATTCGAGGATAGGGCCGCTCACTATGGTTCCACTGGGAAAAGAAGCAACGTTAGATAACATTAAGGAAGCCTGCAAGGCGCATTTCGGTACACGAATGGAATGCGACTTGCTCGCAGGCGAACACGGTCCTTCCTATACGGACGCAGCACAGATTAAGAACTGGAAAGTAATCCACATTCGTTTCATTGAGAATGTCAACACAGACAACAACAGAAGTGGCCCAGAAGCGTTCGACTTACCCAGAGTACCCCGGTCAGCCCCGAGAAAGCCAATCCATTGGAAGTCGCATCTACTGCGGTTGCGGCATCTGTTCTGTTAAGTCAAATGTTGAAGTTAGGGCGGTTGATCTTGCCCAAAGTTGACATAGTATCTTTATACTTGGAAGAGTTTTCCATCGTACAACGACAGTGGCTGCAGCCCATTGAGGTCAAGTTATCTTTGCAGCGTTAAATGGCGAATTTATCGTTGAAAAGTACCTTGATGGCACTTTCCGGAAGTACGTCAACAATACAGGGGAAGTATGCGGTGATAGTTGGTCAAGAACAATATTGTATAAGAAATGCCAAAAAGTGTGAAGTTTTGAAGGAGCCCCATGTGACTATGGGAGATTTTTGGCTTTGGTTTAAACAGACATTCAAAAAAGTAAAATGGAATTTGTTGGTCTTTCCATTTCAAGCTTAAAAAAAGTGCAAGGTTAACTGTTTTTTTTTCTTGCGATCGGTTCCGACCACACTAATGCGTTTTTTTTGAAAACGCATACTTTTTGATGCGTTTCCGCTTATCATCCACAAATGCCTGAAAACACTGATGGAAGGGACATTAGTATGTGACGCTTTTTTCGTCACCATGTTCAAAAGCCTCCAATTTCACCTGCCCACCCTAGGCCTGAAAACTGAGCATTTTGAAACCATTTAAGAAAATCTCCCTTTCCATCACTGTTTCCAGGCGTTTAGTGTGGTCAGTGGATGATAGGTGATAGGTTGACTGACTTGAGTTAAGAAATGCAATATCCTTTTAAAATTACAAAATGAATAACAGTTTTGTGTCATACAGATATGTAAATGTACGCTCGTTAGCAAATGTCCACTTAAGTCCGGTCGCTCGGTAATTCGAAGGGTGAATAGGGATATGCCGGTACGCACTCTTGAGATCGATTTTGGCCATGTAGGCTCCCTGTTTAATGTTGGCAGCTACTTTATCAATTGTTTCGTAGGAATAATGTTCGCAAGAAGCATATGAGTTCAGGCTGGATGTCTCTGGGCGGCTACAGTCATGTATAAGCCGAACATCAGAGGAGTCTGGCTTAGGGGATTGCTCCCAGGGCACTCACAATAGTCGGTTTTTCCGCAGTTATAACATAATTTCCATTGTTTATCTCGTCCAGTATTTGCTTTTCGACCCGATCACGTACATTCGGATCCGTTGCAGATCGGTAATTATCAACAGTGACGTCTTTCAAGTGTAAATTGTCCGGGATAATTTTGAAGGCAGTGGTAACTCCATTAATTAAAAAGTCTCTGTCGCAGTCCTGTGTTAATTCAGTGTTCCAACAGTCAATGTTTAATGGGGAGGGGTGAAGGTCTCTCGGTATTTGTCAAACAGGCTTGGAGTATGGGTAAACTCGGGATGCATTTTCCCGCATCCTGGGACAATGCAAAGATGCTGAAATTTGCAACGAGACCAATGACACCCGGCTGGGGAGTTGTAAAGGTGACAAATCGGCATTTCTGCTGAAGATCGGAGTGTGTTTGTTCCCGTTCCTGCGGACCCGGTGCGCTTGGTTAACCCGCTAACGGGTAACGACTGCCGCTTTTTAAGAAATCTGGTGTGCAAATGTTGGGAATCACTGGCCCAGCGAAACTGATGTCGGTGTTGCAGCTTTCGGTACTCGTTATCATAGAGTATGACTGACTGCCAGGTGTGATCCTCAATTAACTCCGCGATTTTAACCATATAGGCTAGGTAATCCTGGACTGCTGTTGTGTGCATTTGCTTCTGGCTCAGCAGCACATTTAAGATTTTGACACTTGCCCCCATCCATTGAGAGAGGGAAATAGACTCCAGAGGCGGTGACTTTTTCTTGTAAGCTCGCACAATTACCTGCGCTCCGCCACCCGAGCCTATCTCTTGCTCCTCAGGCTCGGCAATCCCTGCATATAAATCAATAAAATCAGGGATAAGGAGAGGTTTATCTTCCTTTTTTGTACCTGTACTCGGCTTCCCGAGGTAGACATGAGGATTGAGGTCAACCCTGGAGAAATCAGTCGTTGTCTCGGCTGGTAAACTCGTATTAAGGTGTGTATTGAGCTGATGTTCATCGAGCCCTCCACAAGCTATCAGAGCGTCAAGCCCACCGCCATCGTCAAGTTTCTGGAGTAACTCCTCCAGGCCTTGGTTTTTTGCCAGACTGGTCGTAGTAATGGGCGTAGAGGGTAGCCCTTTGTTATGGGGTTTCTCTTTTGGTTGGAGTGCCGATACCGCTTTTTCTAGGAGCTTTGTCTGCCCTTTCGTGAGGTTCAGCTCGGCGATGTCACTTGTTGTTAACAAAGCAAGCGCTTCGGAGACGTGAAGGTCCTGTTCTTTTAGGATATCAGCGGTCTTCATCGTTATACCATTAGCTTCAGCCCACTTTGAAAAATCGAATTCTTCTGCCATCTCCGGATAGTCTCCTACGCAGCCGTTATTAGTGCTCGTCACGCAACGCTCCTCCCCCACTAACGGCTGCTTCAATCTGAACCACATTCCTTTACACGGTTTAGCCAATCACAGCTTCGCTCCCATAGCCGGGAGCTAATCACGCCAAAACCACTTGTCCAATCACAGCTCGTGTTTTATCGTTGACTACTTTCGTGCCAGCAGTGCAAACAAGATGGCGTCGCTCGACGAAGCTTTCGATTTCACTGCTTCGAAGTTCAAAATTCCCGGCCTAAATGACTATCAAAAGCTAGCAATTCAAAGAATCGTTTTGCAGAAGGATGATATTTTTGTAAACTTGCCAACGGGATTTGGTAAATCACTGATTTATCAAGCTCTTCCGACAGTCTTCGATCGTGTCAGAAATCTTCCAGGGCATATCGTTGCTGTTGTTTCTCCACTGGTTAGTCTAATGGAGGATCAGGTCCATTACTTGACAAGTATTGGCGTGAGTGCAGTTAATATCAGTAGCCAGGCTGAGATTGAACGGTCAAGAATTGAGAATGGAGAATTTTCTATTGTTTTCGGCTCGCCAGAAGCGTGGCTAATGAATGACCGTTGGCGAGCCATGCTGAGCAATGATGTTTATAAGAGCAAGTTATGTGCTGTGGCTATCGATGAAGCTCATGTTATAAGGCAGTGGTAAGTTTTATAACATCGATTATTTTATTTGTTATAGCATATGCACTTCTAGCCTTCAACTTCAGTTTCTTATTCTCTATTAAGTTAATATTGTAGCTGATTTCAATTACAATTCATAAGCGTAAGACCTCTAATTTAAGCAAGCAAATTTGGCAAAAATAATTAAAGGGAAGACCTTGTTGTTTGTAAGAAAAAAAGACTTTATTTGTTATATGATGACAGATACATGTTAGACAGTGCAAATGTATATGAAACTGTTTGTCATGTAATTGTGAAGATAACATTTTAGTTTTCAAAATATATAATTTATTGTTTGTGCTGTTGTTTAATTGTCAGGGGATCATCACAAGATAGCAAAATGGTGGCATTCCGTGAGTGCTATGCACATCTTCATGAATTTAGATCACTGGCTCCTGATGCCCCCATGATTGCTTTGACTGCCACTGCCACCAAACTAACCAAGGATACCATCCTAAGTGTGCTGCTCATGGATAACCCATACGAAATTAAGGAGAGCCCAAATAAGTTAAATCTTACTTACGTTGTTGAATGTATGCACAAAGATAACGACCAAGAGTTTTACTTTGGATGGCTGGTTGACGATTTGAAAACCAAACAAGTTTCTTGTGAGAGAACAATTATTTATTGCCAAACTATAAGACAGTGTGGAATTGTGTATGGAACAATAAAAGGCATGCTCGGACAGCATATGTTTATTGACAATGGAAATGACGAAAAAAATGTTCTAGTAGAAATGCTCCACTCTTGCACTCCAGTTGCAAACAAACAGAACATTCTTCAATCATTCCAACTGGGGAATGGGACAATCCGTTTGCTTATTGCAACCATTGCTTTTGGCATGGGAGTTGATTGTAAAGGTGTGCACAGAATTGTACACTATGGACCATCAAAAACAATCGAAGCATATGTGCAAGAAACTGGACGTGCTGGCAGGGATGGACTCCAAAGCATAGCCTATATTCTTTATCATGGGATTCTTCTGAATCATGTTGAAGGACATATTAAATCATTTGTCAACACTAATGAATGCAGGAGACAAGCATTATTGAAACATTTTGATGCAGTCTTGGAGCGACCAGAGAAGGCTCATCTTTGTTGTGACAATTGTGCAGCCGGGTGTAAATGTGGAATGGATGATTGTAGTAAACATGCGAAGTATCCTGTGCATCAACAGGAAGAAGCAACTTTGCATGCTGTGAGAGAAAGGGAAGTGTCTTCAGCAAAAAAGAGAATAGTTAAGGAGAGCTTAACCAAATATCACAAATCTCTGGTCATGCAACTGGTTAATACAACTGCTAATGGTGACATTAAAACTCTCACGAATATGCAGTTCATGTTAGGATTCACAGATCATCAAATTACACAAGTAGTGGAAAATGTGGGAATGCTTTTCACATTATCAGACATTTACAAGGTTGTTGAAATATGGGATAAGCGGCATGCACTCAAAATCCTTTCCATCATGAATGATGTGTTTGGAGATGTGAACACCGATATTCTGTCATGTGATTTTTTGTCAGAGGACAATGGAGATTTTGATGATGATTTGCTCGATGAATGGAATGAGATCCTTCAGGATGACGAACTTTTTGACAATCTGTCATTGTCGCAGCTCCAGAGTTCTATACTTGAAGATGAAGAGGAACATGTTTTGAATGGCTCAGTGGAAGCTGGTGTGCCATCAGCTGCTCTGGAAACAATGGAGACAGCTTACTTCAATGATAAGTAAAGTGAACTTTAATTATTTTAGATTATAAAGAGTCTCTTTAGCCACAGTACACTGTAATTTGCACACATTGTACTGTGTTTGTTGAATACACTATCTAAGGGGAATATGTACAGTCAACTCTCTCTTAACGGACACCTCTCTAAGATGGTCAGTTGGGGCCGGTCCCAAGGATGTCCGTCTTAGAGTGAGTTCACTGTAATAGCATGAACGAGACCTGTAATATTTTGGTAATCAGTGTTGGGTTTCCATTGTTGGGGCTAGCAAAGGACATTGGTTGAATAAGACTCTTAAATAAATCATTTTGTCATTTAATAATTTACTGTAGCTACAATATTTTCATCGTTTAATGAAAACTGGTCTTTTCAGACTTTATAATTATTTTTACATTACTGTAGAATAAATGTACTTCTATTAAAATGGCCAAACACAGTTTTCAAATAACTATATTTCTTTTGTCGTTACTCTCTTACTGTTCATCCTTGAGTGCCCAGAATTCTTACTTTGGCAGGTTAATTAAGCTGCATGTATTTAATTTTGCCATGGCAGTTAATTGCTGGATTTAAAGCAGCTTTTATATGTACATGTGAATGCAATGTCATAGTAAAGTGAAAAACTGATCAAACATGGCACTGTGACCCGACCTTTTCTCACACACACATCTAACAAAAATTGTTTTCACGCATATGCATTCAAGGGCTTAGACTGTATTTGGCCACCTTAAACCTTTAAGTCTTAGCAGCCATAATATTGTATTCTATGGTTATGGAATTATGGGAGAATGCTATTTTAAAATTCATGAGACAACTCCAATCTTTCCAATATTCTCAGAATTAAAGTATCTTACTGTAATCCAATAAACAAAAACATGTTTTTCCTTAACACAACCTTGGAATGTCTGAAATACATTGAATTTTTCAGTTACAGTTTCTGTAATTTTGGCACTGGGGAATTTGAACTTACATAAATTTGTACACTTTATGTTGATGACAAGATCCCAGTTCTGTGAAGTCTGATGGCTCCTACAAATGTGTCTACAACTTTGGAGGGCTGCTGTTAATAATACGCATATAGTGTAAGGCCAAGCTTACAACTTATGTAACTATGTAGGTCTGAGGGCCCAATTGTTATTTGCATTTGGAAAAGTAAATCCTTACTAATAAATGTTCATATGGCTCTGACCTGAGTGTTTTTACATTCTGATTTACAAGTATGTGGGATGATTTCGGGTTATTACTGTCATATGCAATTTTGCAAGATCATCCTGCTTGCATCATGCAAAAATCATGTATAACTCACATCATTTAACTTTGTCTGTGGCTACAACTGTCACAGCACATATTGTTTGTGGCACACAACATGTCAATCATAAGCATGTACAGTTGTAGGTTTGATTTGTGTTATACTTGGTTTATTTCTACAAGTATGTTGCATGTGACAAAGTGCACCATGTAATTCAGCCAGGGAAAAAAAAAACATGCTTATCTGGCTCTGATACCGTAAGTAATATTTTTCTTGTGTCTGTTGATCCATTGATGCAAACTAGAGGCATTTAAGTTTTCTAATCTGTCTCTCTGAAAGTTGCAGAATTGTTTGTAGGTCCTGCCCTCAATTTTTGTGAAGATGTTAAACTGCACTGCTTTCTTCACTAGCTCTTGAAGATCCCTCAATGTAGATCCTTCCGAGTGCTTTCCAGACTTTAGCATGCGTTTGATGGCTTCATCAATTCTTTCAAGTATAGATCTCCTAGGACTTTCAGAATAAGACAGTCGTGACACAGCTTTTTCTGTGACATTTGGGCCCAGGTTTTTTATACCTTGCTTGGTAAAATTGTTACTATGTTCTGTTGCTTCATCAAGTGGAATATTTGCCCCCTTTCCACCAGTATTATTTACTGTTCGATTCCAGGTAAAACGTTCAGCATCCCTCGGTGACAACAGAGCATATACAAGAAAAAATTGGTACAAACATTCAAGGGAATACTTTGTACTGTGTGGGTCATCTGCTTTGCAATACAACATGATGTATTTATATTGCCTTAAAATTCTTGATCCATCCCCTTCTTTGATGGCATCAAGGAAATTAAAAAATAGGAAACTGTCAGTCAATAATGCACAATTGTAGTTGAAAACATCATCCCCTTTTTTGATTTCTTTAGGAGGTGATACATCAGGCTTGGAAGGGGTAAGGGTAGGGGGATCCTCCTCAACTTGAACAGGTGGTTCATGTGAGAGTTCATGACTCCTTCGACTCTTTCCGTTGTACTTAAATGATTTATCACAACCCGGAAACCTACATGGGAATCTTCCTTCAGGTGTAAGTTCCTGTTGTTGCAAAAGATCAGCTCTTTCTTGCTCAGTTAAGACATTATCTACAAGGTCGTTCACTGCTGAACTGTCTTGAAAAACAAATTCATCAACCACCTTAGCAGAAAGGTCATTAAGGCATTTTAGCTTTTCTGACTTCGTTAACAACTTCAAATTATTGGGTAATTTATGCTTGGTTGCATTCCCTGACTGGTTTTCAAACCCTAACACTTTCATTGCAGCTGCAATCACTCTTGACTGAAAGATGACAGACAGAAAGTCCCTGTTTGCGCGGTACGAAGAGTGTGGGTCACCAGTGACATTTCGTCTGTTAATAAGCGTGCGGTCAGCAAACAGGGTGCAGCTATCAATATCAGACTTTGCACTGAACAATCTTGAGTAAATCAGCTGTTGAAAAATGAAATGAATTAGTTTGATTTGATTAAAGATTGGATGCCATGCCAAGGCTGTGCTCCAAGTAAAATCAGGGGGAGCCCAAAGGGTCTCCACTATGAACATCAACGTTTTATAAAAATTAAGTTTACTGTATCTTGTTGCCTGAGGACCAACGCTAGTCGCCTGGGGCACCCGGACACTGCTAGAGCACAGCCATGGTTGTTAACCCAATAAACAACTTAGTATACTCATGCCATCTGAGTATTATTGAGAATTTATTTATTGATATAGAAAGCTGCAAATACCATTTTAGCCCCTATTATGCCCCCCACCCGCTCCCCCCCCCCCCCCCCGCTCTCCCCCCCTCTGGGCTTATTAAGTTATGTCTTGCATAGGGTGGTTTAATAGAGGGAGGGGGTTTATTTATATTTTTTATGCTGGGGGCTAAATAGAGGAAATATGGTAAATGGATCTGTATATTGTAAAATGTGACATAAAAGAAACCGAATTCATGTATTGTAATGATGTAGCCAAGAGCAATTTAACTTTCATTGTCAGTTACAAATAATATTTTAAAATCCAAGATGAGTGATAAACATGATCAAAACCACACTTAAAGAGAGAGGAGGGGGCTGCTTTCTCAAGGATTTACAGTATACACACAATACATGTATACTGTGACTGGTAATTCCAAGAGTGCCACCTTTCCCCCGCCCTTATGTTATTAGACCAAGTCTTCACCTTAGCCTTACAAAAGATGACCATACTGTTTTGGAAAAGATCCTCAAGTACCGGTAGCCTTAACTGTACATAAAAATGACTGTACATACACTTAACAATTTGACAGCAGCATGCCAATCCCCCAGTTGTAGATTAATTCCCTCGAGGCGGTCCTTTGGGGTTAATCCATTGGCCACCGAAGCAATGACATTGACAGCTCTTTCAACAGTAAGTTGATCACCAGAAAAAATCTGTCCATCTATGCCACCATCACTAGCTTGAACTGGGAGGTAAGAATGAAACTGGTGAAGAATTTTTAACATATCTTCATTGACATTTTCATTCTTGAATATGATTCCAAGTGGGCTCTAAAAAGAATTTTCAAAACAGAAATGTTTTACATGTAATTTTTATTAACTTTTATTTGAAAATTTAATTAGAGGTGCTTTTCAGTTATGTGTTGGACTCTGCATCAAGAGGTCCAACAAGCCCTGTATGCATGGCTGTGTGGTTGTGTTCTTAGGTAGGAGCAATTATTATTTTCAGTGCCTCTTGAGTATAAAGTCCTAAGTCAGCATTATAAGAACCATGCAGGCAGCACACCCCACTTACAATAAATTACACATTCCTTCAGCCCAGTACTACAATCAATAGCCTCGACCAATGCAGCTGTTATTTTGACCCAAAAATAATAATGGCTGCATAGGAGACTATGTACAAACAAGTACATGTAAATAGATTTTCAGTTACTTACAATTAAAACCATAACAGGTCTAATTATTGCTGGTTCTATATATATCTTTTTTATTTCTCTTTTATTGGTCATCTTGTGTAATAATCATTGAATGATGCCACAATGTTTGAAATAACATTTTGTGAAAGGAGGCTCAACCAAAGGCCTACTTCAAAATTTTGGATAAATAAGGGCAAGTGCATTTTTTTGTTTTGAAATATATCCTGTATATTTATTGAAGATGTGTAAATTAGTATTTTTGTACACAGAAATTATTATATTCACCAACCTTCTTTGATTTCTGTGACATTTCCTGGGTATATTTATGTGGAATGTGTAGTATACATGCTTCCTTAAGAGGCTCTAGAACTGTAAAGTAGTTAACTAAAATTCTAGAAGTCAGAATGATGTAATTTGACCTCTGGTGTTGCTGGTCTTGAATAGAGGGAAGGAATTTAATATTGGAAACTTCTTGTAGATTTTCTTTTGGCTGTTGTGAATCCAAATGAGCTCCAGATACTCTATTTTCAACCATTTGATGATTAACCCAATGATAGTCCTGATTCTGGGATTGCATGGTCATGTTTTTCCTTTGGAGCTGAATATCCAAATTGTCGAAGGAGATTACAAAGCCAGGGTGAGATGTTTTCTTCAGTTCGTACACTTCTCTCCTTGTAGATGCCAATTCTTCACGGCATATGGATGTGCAGTTTCCATGGGAAGCATGCTGTGCTAAGAGGTTTTCATATTTCTCCTGTGATTGCTTCAAACGGGAATTCTCCTCACAAATCCTCTCTTTTGCCTTCATCAGATCAACATCATGGTTCTCACCAAGTTTGTCCATCTTGGCCAGAATATGGGCATTGGAGTTTGTTAATTTAAGCTTGTTGAATCTTGAGATGGTTGCCTGTTCAAAAACAATGCCATTTTTTAAATTGATTTATTTCCATACAAGATAAAAAAACTAATGCAGAGACAGCTGCCTCTGGCACCTTGCATTTGAGGGGTTGTAACGCATAAAACATTGATAAAACATTGATATAACCTTTAGACCAAAACAGAACACTGCACAAGAAAAGCATTTGACACAGATGGTACCAAGTGACTATAGTATAGAGAGACTTATAACACTGAAAAACCAATTTTACTATTTGTTGATATATATTAACTGGCATTATATAAGCGATTTAAAGACCCTCCCCATAAATGCTTCAGATACCACGCAGCTCTCAACAACCTCTAGGCATGACCAGCCCTAATAATGGCTGCGTACGAGACTATAGTTTCATTGGACCCCTATCACACAGCTCTATTGTTTTCAGGGCTAGGGTCCATTGTTGTATTGTTTGTTCTATTGTTTTTTCAGCAAATCAGAAAAGACCTTTATAAGAGCTGCATACTGCCCCAAATGCTTCAGGTTCAATTCCCTCACTTCAATTACAAATATGCTTATTTTGCAAAGTTCGAAAGAGTTAAAGAATCTGTTCATTTTCAACTGACGCAGATTCTTGAGGGGGAATTGTCACTTACTGTGTACTTAAGAAAGAAAAGAATACAAATCCCTGGGGTTGTGCCTGGGGGGAGGGGCTGTTGGTCACAGCAGGAAATGAACTATGATTATATATTTTTGAGATGTAAAGCCTAAAATAAGACAGTATCTGCACAATTAAATAAAAAAGAGCCTTTACTTAAAATAGAAAAACCCACCACCCCTTCCCCCCCCCCCCACCTCCCGAAAATATAGATAGTTCACATACAGATAAATCAAACTTCTTGAAAAAAATTACGTACCTCGATTGCCCTGCTCTTGAGAAGGACACCCATCACAGACGCGGTTGCGCTCATTTCTACATTTCTCTGCTTCAAGAGAATCGATCCCGCGAGAGCAAGGCTCCCAAACCAAGTAGAATCTTTCGTTCACTTGTTGATACAAGATGTCAACAGGAATGAATAAAACACTGGGGCTCTTTGACGCCACTCATTACACAAAAGCTCCAAATCGAACTTCTCAAGGTCGACCTTTTCCGATTTCCTCAACAGCGAAGGGTTGCTCTTTGAGCATAAGCCAGAGACTTCTTTGGAAACTATCTTCAACACCCTATCAGTTATGTGCGTACGTAATGGATGACAATTCATTATTGCTCCCGCGATTTGCGAAGGAACACCATGTGCTAAAGCCTTTCCAATGCCCTGATAAGCTGCGGACAGAGTTTTGTTCACATTTTTACTTGGATACTGCACACTTAACTTAACTTGAGTTGTTTCACGAGTCACAGTAGAGCCATGGTTGGTCGAAATTGGCGTTGATGTCAATGCTGGGCGAGGAACAGTTCGCCGGGATCCGACCGATTCGTGGAACTGCGAATTCGAGAAAGCGCGTAACACGAGGCCATGAGGATGACTTTGAATTGGAGATATAAAGCAAGGAAGCAGCGGCGTTCCGGCAGAAATTGGTGTTGCCAAAACATCCGTGTCTTTAAAAGAAGTACAAGCGGTATCAGAAGCGGAGAATCGCAGCGATTTGGAAGCGTTTCTTCGAGGTGTTATTACACTGTTCTCATCTGCGTTGTTCTCCTCGTCCACTTCCGATCGCAGTAGTCGCTTGGCTCTGTGTATTTCCCTTGCATTAAATATCTCTTCTATTTCCAGCTTGATTTCTTTCAATTTATCTGAGGCTCGCTGGAATTTTAACAAACGTTTGTAGCATTTGTCTCTACAAACGAACAGTTCGCTATTCTCTGACTTGTATCGACTCACGTCTACAGTTAGCGAACATCGAATGATTTCAGCAACATCAAACGAGCTTTTTCCGAAAATATAAATCTTGTCTTTCTTTATGGAAACCGACGAACAAATAAAGCACTTAGAACTACATTCTATCAATTTCTTCGGAGTTACATCCATAGGAAATCAAGCTCTGAGATGTCTGGCGCTTCTCGGAAAGTCGAGGGAAAATAGCCCGATGAATTTACGCGGGAAATTCATCAGATACTGATACGCGATTGGTTTTTTTGGAAACAAAGGTCAATCGCTGATTGGTGCAATCACTAATTATCACGTGCAAACACCGTGCGCTCAAAACAAAGAGAAAGGAATGTGGTTCAGATTGAAGCAGCCGTTAGTGGGGGAGGAGCGTTGCGTGACGAGCACTAATAACGGCTGCGTAGGAGACTAATCTCCGGATAACACAGTACACAGAACACAGAATACCGAATCGAGGTAACAATAGTGCAAGATCGCGTGCTCGCTACGACCTCGCTACGACCTCGCTAAATGATCTCTCTCGCTAAATGACAATACAATATATCAGTAATCAAAATGTGATGTCAATTACGTGCACGCAGGCACACCTAGATTTTAAACTACGATAAACGTGTTTATCTAACACAAAATCTTCGGACGGAAAACCTTCCAGACATTTTTCCGTCTGAACATTTTCGCAATAATTATTATAGTACCATTATGTTTACAGAAATGTTCACAAAAAGGTGTTTTAACAAACAACAGTAGGTGAGGTGAACAAGTATGGGAATTACAAGTTGAAATTTTGTAATCACTACTGTGGAACTTTGTCCAATATGCTACTGTCATACAAATATTTTAGCAATTAAGCGTAATGCTTTTAAGTTGATATGAACTTGTGCAGATTGTTTGCCATTGAAAATTTGTTACAAATGTTACAGTTGTTTCAGTTTAGTGCTGCTTTGGACTTGTGCAGCATGTCTGCCTTTCTTATGAACGTTACAGTTTGTTTTGATTTGTAAACATATTGATATGTTTTTTTTTTTAGATAAATAAAAATCTGGGAGAGCATGAAGTGCACCATACAGATCACTCTTTGACCCATAGGCTCACATGGTCAGCTATCTTGTTTCCATGGTAACAATGTGTGCAAACTCTGTTGATCAGACTCCTGGAGTGGATTAGGACCTCTCTGTGCCCTGGGGATTAGAATCCTATGGAACTCTTAGTGGCCTGGGAATTAGTAGCCTGCAAACAGACTCTATTTATCTCTCTCAGACGAAGCATGGCGCTTTGCGCTGAAAGACAGCCTGTTTGCAGACTAGAGGATTAGGCCGGGGGGATTAGGTCCTCTCGTTCGCAAGCAACCTGATCCAGATGTTTTTATACATTGATGACCTGTACTGGCAACTCGAGCACTTCATCCCCTACCCCCTTTCCTCACACAATTGTTTGTTGTCCTGCTTGCTTTTATGGATTGGGAGCATTAACTACACCTTATCATAATTTCCAGTTGGTGTTACAGTTTAGACCTTCTTTTCATTAGGTTTTACATTGTTTATCACACAACAAAATGAAATCTCTGTGAGGTCAACATTGGTTTCCATGGCAACACAAAAGGTTGTCAACAGTAAAAGTTGTAAAAGGAGCCCAAGTTAAAGTTATTGTTGTCGGTGTTATTCAAACACTCATAGCTGGTGTATGACACAAATGTTTACTTAGATATTTGCATATAAATGGCTCAATGTATCTCTTATTTGCCCCAACTTTCCACAAAACATTGGATTACATAAATGTATTAATAGTTTGCCTTGAGATATAAATATACGGTAGCAGCATCCTCCGGCTCAACATCATCAACATTTGAGATAACTGCTTCACAACGAGTGCGGACTTCAGAATCTAAAAAGTCATCAGTCCCCTCTAAAGCCTGGTTCCCACTAGTGAAATAAGCATAAGCATAAGATAACGCTAGTGGGAACCGGTGTGAAATAAGCATAAGCGTAAGCACAAGAAAAAAGAACATTTTCCTTTTTCTTACGACTGCGCTTATGCTTAATTCGCTTGTGTTGTGCTTATTTCACAAGTGGGAACCGGCGTGAAATAAGCATAAGCATAAGCACAAGAAATCAACCAATCAGAATGACAAAGTTCCGGATCTCCTTGGCCTCACGGTCGAGGCTCACGGTCAACAAAATGGCGGCAAGCGATCTCGATGAGAAGTTGGCTGAGCTAGTTCGAAGCTATCCAGCACTATACGATAAATCTCTGCCCGACTTTAAGAATGCCCATAAAAAGGAGCTGGCATGGGCCGAGATAGCGAGACAAATGCGTTTGAAAACAGGTAGGCAAAGGCACAAAGTTAACTGAGTTTGTGGGCTCAACGAATGATTCGACAAATCAGTGCATGTAGATTGTTCTTTGCTTGTATCATATATGGATTTAAAGCGTTGTAATATTCTTTCTTGCTGTGGTAACACCTTTTATTCATAAACTTTATCAGGCAATTGTAATTTACCACTGAATGTCATTGTCTACAGTCACAATTTCATATGTGCACTATGATTTATTGACTAGCTATTTATTGACTTTATTCGGCACTTTATTCAGCTTTATTGCATTGTAGTTAACTGGAATAGTTATCCATATAGCACTTCCAGTCCCTCCAGCTCATAGTCCAGCAGCAACAACAATGTAAAATAATTATTTATCGTATGTTATTACATCAAGTGAAGGATGGTGTGAGCACAAAAATGAAGAGAGGTGTATTTTTATTGTGAAAGAGCTGTATGCTTTCATCTGGTTTCTTGCTGCTAGAGTAATTTTACTTGGCATGTGAAATATTTATCACACTATTAGTCGGTACTAGATATTGTTTCATGGGCCAGGTAAAATCACTCCACTGAAAAAAAAAATTGTAGTAAGGGGCTATATTATATAACAAATATTAAAGAGTTGTTCTGTGATTATAGGCAGAGGCAAAGGAACTATTCAAAAATCTAAGAAACCGCTATAACCGAGATAAGAAAAGGATTAAAAGTCAGAAGGTTAGCGGAAAAGGAAGTCAAGATGTCCAGCAAGCTGAACAGCAAATCCACGCAAGAGCAAATCTAATTTATATCCAAGTTCTGGATTAGCTCATGAAGAGAGTAATGACGAATCAGATGAGTTGGATGATCTAGACTCAGAATCCCAGTCTTCTGACAACCTCAGAAGCTCAACTCCATCAAGTGAGATAAGCAACATGGATGCCGATAGAGGTGGTACGACTTCTGGCACTCAGAACAAGGAAATATGTGGCAATGTGAAATCTGATGTAACAGGGCAACAAAAGTACAGGAAAAGGAAAAGTGCGGTGGATAAGACTGTTGATAAAGTTGAGCTTGAACTTATGCAATCAATAAGTTCTAAACTTACCAGCAGGCCAGAAGAAAGAAAACAAAAAGATGAAGATGATTTGTTTTGTGAGCTGCTTGCCACCCAGTTACGTCAGTTCAACCCCAGAGATAAGTTGCTAATCAAGATGCACATCAATAACACTGTATATAATCAGCTAATGAAGCCATCAATGAGCACACCTTTATATTATGAGCAAGCTGCAGGAGCTCCCCCAGTTCAAAGTCAATTTAATGTTCCAAGTGTAGGGGGAGTTGATACTAGCCCAGTTAGTAGGCAATTTCATGTTCCAAGGTCAGAGGAAATTGAGTCAACGCCAATTAACAGGCCATTTCACATTACAAATCCCGAGGAAATCGAGTCAAGGGCACAATTTCCCCCTGGATTCTTTTTTCGTAGTTAAACAGACTAATAGCTAGTCATTTGTTTGAGATTTGGTCGAAAAGACATTGACATTTTGTTTGTTGGTAAAAATTCTGTTCACTTCTGTGTACCAAGTGTTTGAAGAGAAACACTAGTTTTACCAAGTGTTGAAATTATTACCAGTTTGTTTTCATGTATATGAGATACAGCCATGTATTTAAGTTTACACTTGCTACAACCAGTTGCAAAAAGACTTGAGACATTATACCTAATTTGGACGTCAAGGGTACTTATAAGGTCGTATGTTTCAGACCCCTCGCTCTCCCTTCTCAAAGTTGGTCACAATAGCAGATCATGCTGAAATTTTCGAGGAACAACATTGAAAATAGGGGAGGGAGGGGGAGTTGTTTAACCTTTGAGATGTGTGATTTTATGGGATGTTTACTAAGAAAGAGTATTTTCCTGGTCAAGTGTCTCAACATTTTCGCAACTGGTTGTAGCATAAAGTTGAAATGAATAAAAGACAAAAATGTTGTTGTTGCAGGGGAAGTTTATTTATGTATTGTTTATTTGCCTAAACCTAAGTAGAAATGACACTAATTAATCCTCAGGGGAGACAGGAGTTTCTTTCAAATGGAACATTGATAAGCAGTAGTTAATACACCAAGAACTGCAGTCTTGTACTGCCCAAAACACAACATGTGTATTTGTTGCAGGTTAAATTGAGCCTTAGGTTAAAATGATCTTAACCTAGGTTGGTTTTGAACTTTCTTTGTTTGGTACTTATGATTATTATGAAAATGAGTGAAAAACAAAAGGAGTTTCATCTTAACCTAAGGCTCAATTTGACCTGCAACATATTCACTCTCACTTAACTCTTTTTGCATATCCTTTTTTACATTCCACATGGCTTGGTTTCCTTTGTTCTCGTAGGGGATTATCTAGAGTAATCCCCGCTAATTATCAACTGTCTGAAAAGCTGGTGGCGGCTTTTGATTGTTACAGGGGAGTGCGGGGCTGAAACAATAGCAAAACAATGGAATATATTCACCCCGACATATTCCCCCGACATATTCCCCTCTCAACACCAGCTAACACCCAAAGTTGCAAACAAAAATAACAGCAAAGCAAGAAAAATTTGTCACCAACTTTAAGAATTCTTACATTTTGAACACAACCGAGCAATTTGTTAAATTGAACACAGACGATGATCGTTCCGAAATACTGGATTACTGGATTCTACTTACTAATGCGATATCTTGACATTGCTTGGCATCCTGGCATCCGTTTTTAAAACACAGATTAACAATCTTGCTGTCTTCTAGTTAGTGTTGCTTATCATTGTATAATTGGAATAGTAAACGTTTTTAGTACACGGCTTTTCTGTAAAGCAGTTAGTTACTGATGTAAACACCGTGTTTAAATAAAGTTTATTCATTCATTCATTCATTCATTCATTCATCTTCGAACAACACCTCAGTCACTTCTGCAACGCTAAACTGCGCGTTATCATAAGCACTTCGAGGTTGTTCAGTCGCGAGCTCCTCGCCTAGCTTACTGCTTACATTTAACGAACCACTGAAACTGTTCCGAGTAAGAAACAAGTCGTCTGCTGAGTCACTCATGTCTTCTGATCTTGGAGTAAATAAAGCACAGACACGACGCAAAACATGTTTGTTCTGTACGAATTTACCACGTCGAAATCCCCGTGCGTACGTTCAGCATTTTTATTCTATTGTTCTCCACACATACAAAGGCATTCCGATATATGCATTGCACAAAAGCGTTTGTTTGTCATTGGGCAGTCAACCTCGCCCATGTGGAATATAAGCCGGTTATTTTTAGGCACCTCGTGGATACGTGATTTATTCACCTCGGATTGCCTAAAAATAACCCTTACTTATATTTTCATACCACCCAGTAGTGTTAGTTGATTACTTGGGTCCATTTATCAGTTTGAAATGCATATACATACAATTTAAAACTCAAAATGCAGTTGAACAAGTACATGAACATGATTTAGTGTTTTAATAAGTTTTTCTATTCAATTCATTTAAAACTTTATTGAAACTACATTTTATAGCTTAATCAACACCTAATTAATTATTAATTATTATTAATTATTATGTCTTTCTTTGCCCAATAGTGGAAACTGCATGCACTTCACCGCCTTGGGCCCTTGCACCTGACATAGTCCCATTGCCAGAGTACAGCACCCTCTTGTGAATTAACATATTGTTTCAAATTTTCTCTGACACTAACTGCAGACTGCTGGTACCGTGATCCTCTAGGACGACACAAAGGCCTCAATGCACCATTACACTCATCCTCCACAATTCTTCTCCATTCACCAGGGCGTATTTGTCCTGTGCTGTCCTCACTGTCCACAAATCCAACAGGGCAGTACAATGCATTGTTTGTTTGTCTGAGATAATTGTGGAGGCACACAGTAGCCTGTGTTATGGATTGAGTAGTTTCAACACTTCCTTGGATAGGCCAGTGAAATATACGCCATCTCGCTGCAAGAATGCCAAATGCATTTTCAATCACCCTTCTTGCTCGAGAGAGCCGGTAATTGAAAATTCTTTGGTCTTCAGGTAACTCCCTTCCAGAAAATGGTCTCTGCATCCATTGCTTTAAAGCAAATGCTTCATCACCTATTAAGAAGTATGGCAAAGGATTATCTCTCCAACCTTCTAGTGGTTCAGCACTGGGAAGATTCAGTTGCTCAGCTTCCAAAGCGTGCCCCATAGTTGAATGTTATAGAACACCACTGTCATTATTGCTATCATAATTCCCAATATCCACTAAAGTAAATGAATAGCGAGTATCACACACTGCAAGCAGATTTATACTGAAAAAGCCTTTATAATTATACTACAATGAGCCACTGTTCAGTGGACATTGTATTGCCACATGTTTTCCATCGACAGCTCCAACAGTGTGGGAAATTCCACAACCTTTGAAATTCACCTGCAATGTCTTTCCATTGTTCACTTGAGTTAGGAGGTCTCAAGTACTCCTCATGCAAAACAGCCCAAATAGCGTCGCATGTTTCTCGAATGATCTTTGAAACTGTTGCCCTCCCTATTCTGTAGGCAAAAGAGTTAGACTGTTGGCTATCATCATATGCTAAGTAGTGTAGAGTTAAACTTAACCGTTCTGCTGGTCCAATTGCCTGCCTCATTTTGGTGTCTTTCTTGGTAATTAACGGAGCCACTAAAAACAATAGATGTTCAAACCTGTCAGGTGACATCCTCATATACCTAGGTACAAAAGTTGGGATAGACAATTGTAACTTAAATCAAACACAGAATGGATAAGGTGGGGGGGGGGGGATTCGGGGGTCAGAAATTCCCTCCTACCCAGATATAGCATTGGGAACAATTGTCTCCCATTTGAACGACTACGGGGTTGATAAATAAAAACCTGTTCTGTTGCTGAAATTTACTTACAAGTGTGTTAACTTAAAATCTCATCTGAGCTTGACTTACCATATTTATTCCATTAAACTCCGCGGCATTTATTAAATTTTTCGTGCTTCGAGTGCAGCGTTTATTCGAGGGCGGCGTTTAATCGAATAAATACGGTATGTGGGGCAATTGTCGAGACAATTTGCTAGAGTCAGTATCTTCCTTTGTCACAACCAAACGATTTATTTTTTCTTCCATTGCGAAGTTAAGAAACTTCATTTTAAGCTATGTAAAAAAAATCCATTTGTTCCACAAATAAGAAAAGATAAAAGCTAACCTGAAGTACAACTCTCTGTCGCCAAGACGGAGCTCTTGAATGAGATTATGATAGTCTCCTTGCAGTATTCTTCTTCAATATATATCCCGTACCCATACACTCCTTCCGTGTCTTCGATTTTGGACTCTTCGACGTCTCCTCCGTCGGAGTAGCACCCACGTTAACACGATCATAACAAACAGCAACCCTTCCTCCGCTGCCATTTCCGACATCTTGTTTCCTACCGAGACTTTCACTGCGCATGCGTACGTCGCCAGTGTTATGCTTATTTCACAAGTGGGAACATTCTTGTGCTTATGCTTGCGCTTACACTTATGCTTATTTCACTAGTGGGAACCAGGCTTAATACTTCAGACAGTTCTGCAACTTCCTTCAACTGATCTTCATCAACAGGAAAGCCACAATTTTCACCCCCATTATGCTCAGGAAAGGAATAAATGTGGTTTGGTACTCCATTTGGAAGTTCTTTGGACTTTTGTTTGCGACCTCGGTGAGAATTCCATACAGTTTCTCTGAATAGATCGAGTTGTTTCTGGATTACTGGGATATACACAAATGCAAGTAAATCTCTGTCAAAGGGGAAAAAGGTAATATATTGTTTCAAATCAATGCTTTCTTTATTATTTTAAGTTATATTACACAAGAATAAATGGACTTCAATAAAACTTAAATCCATTTCCATTAGGAACTGAACTCTAGAAAAAGAGTTGTAGCTTCATTGCCATAATGGGGACGGGGGTTAATGTGTTAGGGAAAGCAGTACCTTAGACAGAACACAAAGTTCTCAACCAGTGTTTCAAAAGGGTCATGTACAGCTGATATGAGTAACCTCTTAGAGATTAGGTATTTACACAAGATAATAAAAGAAACAAAGGACTTACCGATGCATTTTATTATCACGTTGATAACTACCGTCCTCTAACAGTTGCTTGAGCTGATTCTTAAAAAACCTCTCCATCCTATCTAATAGCTCTCTCCACCAGCGGTCTATCTTGTTTTCTGTGGAAGGACCATAGAGTACCCTGTCTGTGGGATCTTCCAGATCCTCATGTTTGCGTCTAAGATATGTATGCATGGTTGCTAAAATTCCTGTCTCAGTTCCCTTATCCATACGTAGTCTTGATGGCAGTACTTGTGTTGTCAATAGAAAGAGAAAAAACAAGAAAGGAATGAATAAATGTAATATCTAAGACAGAAGTCGCCGGAATCCACATCCGGTCACCTACAGTGTACATCAAAGGAGGATTGCTGTTAAAGTTTGAGATCATTGAACTGTTATTCAAGTTCCAGTTTATTACAATAAAGGATATAAGTAAACGAATAACAGAATTGAGAATTACCACAATTCAGGCCACTTAGGCCACTTGACTGTATAAAGGATAACAAGACAATAAATTTTACTGGAAAATCTGATCAAAGTCCCACTGCAACCTAGACCACCACTTGATGTGTACCATATTTCTCTGGCGATTGTGGTATGGATCTGTAATCTATACTTGAAATTCTTGATCTACAAATTCTAGTCACTGAAAGCAATGTTTGCACAATATAGGGCTTCTGAAGGTTTCAATAAACATTTGTATTAGGTATATAGTATACTTGTGTCTACATACCAAGCCTTTACGGCCTTGTATGTGCCTCCTGGCATGGAGAGAATTCACTAAGTAAGGCTACAGTTTTTGTCTGGAAAACATTACTTACCTCTAGATTCATAAAGATACTCCAAATAGTATCGACCAACAATTTTGGGGTTGCTGTTTGAAGTCGAAATAAGAAGAAATTGCACTCTGCCACTGAATGTGTCTAATCCTCCGTAGATGCACAACGGGAAAGTAGAATTTTGGTAACCACAGAGTTTATCGTGTCCATCCAATGACATTGTCCAATCTGAACCCTGTAATATAATCAAAAGAATATACCACATCACAACATGGTGCCAATTTATTTGTATAACTTCAGAAGGTATGTGCCTCGATATACGTTGAGCATCTTGAATTTCCATGTCCGATTTTTTCCCATAATATGTCCGCACTTCAAATATTATGTTAAATTAAAAAAATATGCTCAACACAAAATGTAGAAAAACAACTATCATTGCAAATAAGGACAGAAGGTTTAGGAGATAAAAAAGGGAGGCCATTAAAATAAGTGGCTAGGCCCCAACTCTTAATGAAGACTGTAGGCTTGAATTTCCGTTTACAGCCATTAATTCTAGGTCATGTAGAGTTTAAAAAAACCTTTGATTCTGCTTTGGCAACAGATAATTTTAAAAAACATAATAAATTGGAATTTACAGTGACATTTCCACAAAGTGTTTATTCACCCACTGTTTTCATGAGGGAATTAATAATTTGGAGATGTTGGTTTTTGTGATGGGAAGAAAACCAGAGTACCAACAACAAATTCTGCCCGTGTACGATGCTGGGACCTAGAATTGAACCTGTGCCACACTGGTGGGAGGCCAGTGCTCTCAACACTAACATATCCTGTATCAATGTCTCCCCGATAAACAAGAGAAAACAGGACAAAGAAGTTCAGAAACACAACCTATCTTTGAGCTAGCACATGGAACTGACACAAGCTACATGTGGGGAGTCAGAAACATAACAAAGTGTAACCCAACAGTGGTCTGCTTTAGGAAAGTTGATAAGGTGGAATTGCCAGAGGGGCTAGAGAGGGCCCAGAGATCGATAGTAGTGGTCTTCTAAATTAAAATTAGAACAGATAAACAAGCAACATCACAACTGTTCATAATGACCTTTACTGTAACAAACTTTAGTTTGCGCTTACCTTTGAGAAAAAAACACCCTTTCGAGCTCGTTTTGCTTGTCCAACACCTCCTCGTTCTTTGAGGCCGCTAGGATCAACGACCTCCATCATAGCATAGACCATGTTCCTTGGAACTTTTTGGCCGTGTACTTCTCTAATCTTTTTGTGCAACGCACGATAACCAAGTAATTTTCCGGGGCCATTCATTTCTTTGCGGACAGATTCTTCTAAGTCGTCCAGTTCTATGTCATTGTCGATGTACTTGATATCGAAATAGTGCAAACGACGACAGAGTACGGAAACTCCATGCATACATTGGATATTTCGTAGAAACGAAATCTAAGATCTCTTCTCTCTTGAGGTTCTGTTTCACGTATTCCTGCAAATCCTGCTTCAACCCCTCATCGTCCTTCCAGCCATCGTTTCTTATGGCCGCCGCCATGTTGAAGAGTTTGTAAGCGGGGCCCGGGGACTACTCAGTCAACCACAATGCATCATGGGCTATGGCACACCTGGGCCGATCAATTTTTTTTTTTTTTTGCTGTGGCACTCATGGGCCATGCTCATTTTTTTTATTTGGTTTTATTTTCTGGCTAAAAAAAATAAAAATAAAAAAATGAAAACACAATAAATTAATTAAAAAATGAAAAAAATTAATTGAAAAATAAAAAAAAATTTTAAATAGAATTTTAAAAAAGGATAAATTAATTTAAAAATAAAACTGAAATAAAATTTATTAAAAAAAAATAAAAATTAAAAAAAAAATCCAAGAATATATGATCAATTTATGGCTTTTCCCTATGGCACTAATGGGCCACCATAGTGTTGTGTGCTTCATTGGCTATGAGTTCATATACAACTCAATTTTGTGAAGCAATTGTTAATTATAAAACTCATTTAACAACTTACCGGTTCAGGTGTCAATGGGTTAATGACAATGTAATTGATCCAGAGATCAATGTACGAGGGAACATTTGTAAGTGAACCTATCAAGCTAGAATCATGATATGCCAAATGAGCGTCATCGTAGTTTTACACGTGATCGCTTGTGAACCAAGTAGAATCCCAGTAGGAACTCTACAACGTCTGAGCAACAAGAGCAGAAAGGTTAGAGAAATTGTTAATAAATGTATCTGTTCGAGTACCCAAGTCTTCAAAAATGCATTGTTATATTTGGTTAGGAAACAACCTGAAATCCTCTGAGACACATCGTAAAAGTAAGCTTATAATAAAGTGAAAATCTCTCAAAATCTATTGCTCATTGTTTTCTTGTAACAGAGTTATGTGTCTTTACAAGACTCGGAACTCATGTAGCCAATCATTGTAAATTTAAGCTGAGCACAGATATAGAAAAGAATCCTGGCCCTCGCCCAATGTATGTTGACCCCAGCAAAACAATAGCAGCACCATATAGCCAAGGTAATGAGTTGGTATTTGGACAAAATGCGAGACAACAATGTGTTGCAATGAGTTTGTGCTCTTTGATTTATAACAACAAACAAGGAATCAGTTCTGCGAACGACCTCATTCAAATAATGAGTTGTATTTAAGTTCACCTCAATTAGCCAGATAGTCCTATTTAATGCAGACAGAATTAGCTACAATATTAAATGTGCTTGATACTGACTATGAACTAGAATACAGTAAAAGCTACACTGGTACTGTACATCAAGAGACTTCAATAGAGGGATATCAGTACTGTACCTCTTAACAAAGAGCCTTTGAATCACTATTATCTCAAAACTACACCAATTTTACATTAACTGTGGGTTGCATTGGTGTTTCTATCTATTGTAATGTTGATCTGGGGTTCAAAATACAGTATTTGATTCTCATGCAAGGGATGTATATGGTAGAGGCCATCCTCAAGGTACATGACTGTGTGCTTCTTGAAGCATTGCTTGATAGCTTAGTATGTTATTATCAGAGTCTACATAACGATGATGTGTTTGAGGTGAAAGGGGTACATATTAATGAAGTTCAAAATAGCATAGTACTTCCTCAGAACTATGCAAATGAGACCGTAAATTTCAATCTTAGTTGTGTTGTAGTCGTCTACTCTCTCTACTACTCTATAATACTGTATAATGAAATCATGTAGTTATTGGAATTCAAACACTTTAGATGTTGTGGTGCAATTTTTTCCTTGGTGCAAATTTTATTTTCCTTTGTTTTTGGGTATGGAAATGTATGATAACGAGTTTTGAACAAAGGAAAATAAAATTTGCACCACAACATGACATTGGCAAAAGACTGACAATGTATGTTAAAATGTGTGTATATCATCATCTGATTTACCAAAAACTATTGATGTTTGTTTCAAACATCTCAGCTAAGATGGCCGGTGATGTTGCTGGAGTGGCTGTTGTAAGAAAGCACATTTTCGGACCCTCGAGGTGGAAAAGGAGTGTGTGATCATAAAGTAGCAGCAATCAAGGGAGATGTGGGAAGGTATGTTAACGTTCAAAACAGCCACTGAATCTGGCCAAGGAACTACTGGAGTATTAGCAAGTTATGTTGCTTCCAAGTCATCAAGCACCTCGCATGTCAAGTGGGATGGCATAAGCTTACTCAACAATTTTAAGTACGAAGAAACTGGTGTTAGAAGAGTATGGAGAGCGTTCAATGTGGGTCCAACTTAGAAGGAACCGTTAAGCAGCCAGAAGAATTGGAAATCCTACACGTAGGGCCCAAACCACCCCCTAAATGTTTCATCGGAATTTGGGAAAAAAATTTCAAGATGGCGGCCAAACAAGCGCGCAAAGGGCTCTGGGTGTGCTGGCCGTTTCGAGGCAGGCTGAAAAAATGCCGTTTTTCGGGGGCCTGGTACCAAGTACAGCTTTCAGGCGGGCATTTTCAACTTGTTCAGCTCACAAGCTTTCTAATGGTGTGTCAAGAAGCCAAATTTAAATACCGAACTTGACGTTCCTGAAGAGTCCCCAAGGTGAGTTTTTCCTTTGCAGTTTTCTTTGTTTGTCGAAGTTTATTTGAAAATCGAAAACCGTACGATTTTACTTTGACATCTCCTCGATATGTCTGTATATTTATTCCCGCGCTTTGACCTCGTTTAACTGAAAAAAAAAATGCTCTTTTAGGGCACATTCAAAGAAACGCTTCCCATTGGGACTGTACAGTCACTTTAGAAAGGAGCAAATGCATAACGAATTGTAAAAGAAATTGGATTGTGAGAAGAAAATTAAAGCAATGCAGGCTCAACTTCATCGTACAGAAGAGCGAATTCGTCATAAGAAACGGAAGGTACAGTAGTTAGCTAGATGTATGTTTAAAATCCAGCTAGTGTCAGGATTTAATGATGGAAGCTAAGTAATAAGTTATATTTAGTCAGTTTAGTCAGTCCATTACTCACTGGCCTCACTTTCTTTCTCATTTACTCACTTCTAATTATTCATGTAATCTATGCATAAACACAGTATAACTGTATTGAATTAAATTTACTTTCCAATTTTACCATTTATTTTATTTGTAGGTCTTATTTAATGTTATATAATAAAAATATGTCATGGGTGAGAGAAAAAAGCCCCAATTGATTTCTGATAAACTGTGTAATTCTCCTTTCAAGTTGCCCTTGATACAGTGCATTTCCATGTGAACAAAAGGAGAATTGTACATTACATCAAAAGTCAGTTAAGGTTTTTATTCCATGCACCCCTTTTTTAAATTTATTATCCTACAGATTGATGAGGTGACAGATCAGGGTGAATGTGAAGTAGTGGAAAACAAAAAAGTGAGCTTCATTTGCTGTCAAGTGAGAAACTAAACCTTTCGAGGGCACAGGCTATGCGAAGAAGAAGAAAAACCCTTGAAATACTGAGGCCAGTTTATTGTGGGAGGAAGAAAATATCAAACCAGCCTGACAAACCTATCATGGATAGTATGTGGACTACACTGATAAACACTGCCCTCAAACAATGCATGAAAGAATACATTAGCAAGTCAAAAACCTGTACAGATTTTATAATACTCCAAATTGTACAGACCAACATCCATGAGTACGAGAACAGTTTGCGAAATAAAGTGAGAAGCATGCGTGTTCTGTATGAAGGTGGGCTTCTGAGCAGAAAGAAGTACACCAGTATTCGGAACACCACAGATGTAGTCAAGGAAAGTGGAAAAAATTGTAAAAACAAGAAAACTGAATTTATGAAAAAATTGTAAAATTCCCAAGATTGTGTCTTACAAGACCTTGACAAGTTTTATTCAAAGCATTGATGCTGGTGAGATGATTGATTTGGAGACATTGCACTGCGCGAAAACCAGAATATTCAAGAATATTCTAGCATTGAATACGCCTTCCTGATGCCAACGAATTCTAGAATATTCAGAATGCGCACCACACGTGACGTATTCTGGGATATTCCGATGGAATACGTCCGAATACCCTCTGTTCAGAATCATTCTAGGATTTTCTTAATAGTATACTGCGGTAAATTTCGTCTCCGTAGATTACGAAAGTGAATCATTCCGTTGAGGAACCATTGATTTATTAAAGCGAACTACCTCAAATTTGATCTATACGGCGATATGAAAGAACGTTTTTAGCGTTGGTGGAAGCCTAGCTAGCCTGCGTAGCAAACAACCAATTCACTGTCTTTACATGGCGTCTCAGAGCTAGAGTCGTAACGGAAAAGTTGAATTGAACTTTATACAATTTAATGCGTACGCATCTTTACATAAAGTTAAAAGTAACAAAAGTCATCCAATTAAACTCGTCTTAGAAAAAGCGTTAAATTGAATTTAACGCCAATTTTAGCACTTTTACGGCAATGTTAAGATCAAGGTTTACACACCTTTACGCGTCTTTACGGAAACGCAAAGTGGGAGTTTACACACCTTTACGTATTTTTTACGGAAAGGGTAAAGTTGAACGATACGCAGTTACAGGCGTCTTAACCAACAGTTCATAAAGGTGCATGTAACACAAATTTACGCATTTTTCCGGAAAAGTTAAGTTAAACGTTAGGCAGCGTTATGCTTTAAAAGTTATCATAAGAAACATGTTGAATTTTAGTCAACTGGATCACCTGACCTAGAAGAAAAGCCGGTTGGGTCATTTGATGTCATTGAGCATTTGATCGGGTTAGGTCATTTGAGCCGGTTGGGTCATTGATGTGGTTGGGTCATTTGATCCACTTAGGTCATTTGATCTAGATGGGCCATTTGAATCATTTGATCCGTTTTGATCATTTGATCCGGTTGGGCCATTTGATGTTGGGTCATTCGATCTGGTTGTCATTTAATGCAGTCAGGCCATTTGATCTGGTTGGTTCATTTAATCCACTTGGGTCATTTAAACCGGTCAAGTCATTTAATCCAGTTGGCTCATTTGAACTGGTTTTGTCATTGGATCCGGTTGGGCATTTGATCTGGTTGGGTGATTTGATCCGGTTGGACCAATTGAACCGGTTGGGTCATTTCATTCAGTTGGGTCATTTGATTCAGTTGGCTCATTTGATCCGGTTGGGTCATTTGTTCTGGTTGGGTCATTTGATCTGATTGGGTCATTTGAACTGGTTGGATCATTTGATCTGGCTGTCATTATTTTGATCCGGTTGAGCCATTTGACCCAAATGACTGAGATATATCATTCAATCCAGATTGGTCATTTGATGTTTGGGTCATTTGATCTGGTTGGGTCATTTGATCCTGGTGGGTCTTTGATTGGGCTTGGTTATTTGACCCAGATGACTGAAATGAGTCATTTGACCTGGTAGAGTCATTTGAATTTGGCTGTGCCACTTGATTGGCTCAGGTAATTTGAACCAGTTTGGTCATCTGATCCAGATAGATTATTTGATGTACATGTGGTTGGGTCATAGCAACCGGTTGGGTGATTTGATCTGGTTGGGCCATTTGACCTAAATGACTGAGATATGTCATCCGATCCATGTTGGTCATTTGATGTGTTTGGGTCATTTGATCTGATTGGGTCATTTGATCCGGTTAGGTAATTTGATTCGGTTGGGTCATTTGATGCAGTTGAGTCAATTTAACCAGTTGGGTCATAACAACCGATTGCGTCATTTGATCCAGTTGGGTAAGTTTATATTGCACCTTTCAGCAACATGCAAATTCTGAAGTCAATCTCAATCTTAATCAGTGAAAAATACAATCAGTTGGTCCAACCGGATCAAATCACCCAACCAAATCAAATCACACAACCAGATTAAATCACCCAACCGGATCAAATGACAAAACCAGTTCAAATGACTTGAACCTCATAAGTTTACATGATCATCTTAATAGAAAATGTACTCAGTATATTAAAACATGGGTCACTGTACTTCACAAACAAAATCGTCCAATTAATGGAGTGGTCACATACACCTTTTCCCTTCCATGTCTAAATTTAACTTTGTATTGCACTGTTAAACACTGGCTGTGAATTCGTTGTACTGGAATAAACGACACTTCCGAAAAATCTGAACACCATGCTTCCATAGGCTCAGGATACCAGTGCTTCTCAGGGTGGCTCATGAACCAATCAACCTCAGCAAGAACAAAAGTTAGCTTCCGTCTTTTGCCCTGACCTTGTTTAATGACCATATCGTAAGTTAGGAATCTCCGGACTCTTCCAGTTCTGTGCTCTCCATTAAGCCACTTGGCTGAAACACCGCAGTTGCTGGAACATCTATATATATTGCCATTGATTTGAACTCGGGAGAAACTGTCACAGAGTCTTTGAGTGCTGACTATCTCACAATTCGGGAGCAAAGTCTTGTACATCTCAATCAGCTCAGATGTATCGTCTTCATCTAATGCAATTCTCTTGACAGGTGGCAAAGGAACAACCATTTTACTTTGTTTGTCACTTAAAGTAAAGTCCTCTGTTGAAGGATCCGCATAAACGAGATTTGACCTTTCAAATGATTGTTCTGAACACAGCATCTCACCTACAGTATCACGCTGTGTACCCAAAAGCAGAGTCCGGAATTCATTGTGTTCATCTGGGAAATCCATAATGCGCAGCTCCTTGTCTCGAAGAAGTCTTTGCATCAGCTGGACACCTAAAAGAAATAACCCATGTTGTTATTTAAAACAATGCTTATGCAATGTGCCCTCTAATATTCAAGTCCCTCTGAATAGGTCTTTTCCCATACTAAATTTTTTTCACAGAACATGAAGTTGATTTGGAAAGTTAATCATTCTTCACATCAGGGCTGTTGATTAAGTTTTGAGTCACATTTTGCATTGATGTATACACATATAACAGACTTGTTGCTTTGCGAGTTATTTAAACCTACAGCTGTACAGTGTACAACTGTTGCAACCACCCATAACATTGAGGTCCCACCCAGTGTACTCAGCCATAAATAGGTGTTATGGGTTTCAACTCTTACTGACAGTTCTATATAGTACCACTCAAATGTAAGTTAACAGTCTCGACTTGATCCTCGAAACTCGATTCTCAAAATTTGGGTCACTCGAATTTCGAAGATTGAGGATTAAGGATTGAGTTTCAAGAATCTAGAAATTTAGAATATACAACCTCCAAAAGGATTTCGAGTAAACGATTTATTCCTTGAAGAAAGAATAACAGTCGTTCACACATGTATACACAAGTATTTCGCATCATCCCTTGAGCTCAGCGTGTGCACTTATTGCGTATGAACTTTAATATACAAGATACGGTACACAAACGATGTAAATGAATCTTAAATCAAGTTAGTGTTTTGCTTGCAAGTACCGGACAGAAATCCATCTTCAGAAGAAGGTGAACGAAAATGGGAAAGAACTGCACACATACATGTCTTCCTTTGCGAAACTATTTAATCATGATCATTGAGTTTCAAATCAATAGTAATTATGTGGTGCCCGCTGTCATCAGCACATGTCACTTTGATCAATACAAGGACATCACAAATTAATATTGACTATTTGCAACTACTTTGTATTTGCAAGTAATTTGAAACCTGATAATGCACAACATGTACACATGAGGCGAAAAGTATCCAATTTATATTCCTCTATACCTACAACATACAAAAACTCAATGACCAAGTAAGTTTCAAGGTTATTTTCGCCTGAGAAACATTCATATAAACACAAGTGAAAGTTACAAGAAACGTATCACCAGACACGTGCATCCTAAGACACAATGTTTACATTATATATTGGCAGTGAACTTTGTCGGCCATGTTAAAGTATCAACTTGAACTCTTTATTGAACTGATTTGCATATCACGTGCTTCTAGAATGTTCTGAATATATTAATGAATGTAAACAAGTGTAACATATTTGTATATCATAACATCCCCCCTTCTCTAAAATGTTCAAAGTGGTTACATATTAATAAGTCTCTGTGGGGGCTTGCTGATTCTTCCTGATCTGGTCATCACAACATTATCTGGTGGTGCTGCATGACGAGGTGGAGAGGTTGTCGTCACTGAATCATCTGACAATGGTTCTGGTTTTGATTCAGTGACAATATCCGCTGTATCTGTCTTAGCAAAGACTTCCTTGGTGGTGTTGATGTGTCTTCTGTTGCGGCGATAGGTGGCTCCATTGCTGGCTTGAACTTCGTATGATCTTGGTTCTGCTAGTTTTTGTGTAACAATAGCAGGATCCCAGAGTTTGGTGTTTGGGTTCTGTATTCGCACGCTCTGGCCAATGGCAAGATCCGGTAGATCATGAGCTCGGCTGTCATACCGCTGAACGTGGCGTTGTCTGTGCTGAGTAATCTCTGGTGTAGCGCTCTGCTGAAGTGAAGACTTGAATGACGGTCCATCGTCGATTTTACGTTGGAACATAAGTTGCGCTGGTGAAGGCACTGTAGAGGCTATTGGTGTGTTGCGAACAGCCAACAGGGCTAATGCTGGGTCTTCATGCGTTTCTTCGCATTTCTGTAGAGTGCTCTTCACAGTAGCTACAAAGCGTTCCACCTTTCCGTTGGCTTGATGGTAGTGTGGGCTGCTCGTTGAGTGCTCAAATCCATATTCTTTGCTGAAGTTTATGAAGTCTTGTGATGTATACTGAGGGCCGTTGTCACTCACTAACTTCCTGGGTATGCCAAATTCAGAAAAGATGGTCTTGAGTTTGCTGATTATGTCTGGCGAGCGGGTTGAGGATAGTTTCCTTAAAACAAAGTATGAAGAATAATAGTCAACAAGCAATAAATAGTTTAAAACACTATTTCAAAATAATTGGCAATTTTTCAAAGTAATTGGCACTAAAAGCTGTTATTCATTATTGGTCATTATTTGCCATTAGAGCCAATGAGAGATGACCTTTTTCAGGGTACAGATTTCCAATAATGTTATCTACTTAGAATTCTGTTATATCCAATGAGAGGCTTGTTATCCAATAACAAGATAATGGTGAATAATGGCAATAATGTTATTGACTAATATTAGCCAAATCCACCAATGACATGTCAAAATCAAGAATAACTTCAGGAATTAGGAATGCATTAATTGACCACAGCATTTAGAAATGAATTGAACCCTCTTGACAATGCACATCTGTGAACCGGATCTGTTAACTCTCTTTATTTTTAGACTGAAACACACGTTGATGACGCAGTAAAAAAAAACTAATTTCCAACATCAAAACGCTTTACTTTGACGATGGGAATTAATTTATAGCTAATATCACTAAAATCATCGCATTTTCGTTTCATGTTTTCCCTATAAAATACAGCGTATTTACGACTATTATTTAGTGCGGTAAACTGATATCGATGGAATGCTGCTAATTGATCAATCGTTGAGATTTTGGCGGTACACTAGGTTTTGAAATATGTTTTTCCATAATTTCAAAAGTCAATTTTCGGCTTATACATTTTGGAGCACGCTACTTAAAATCAGAAAACTTCCAAGAAACAAGTGGAAAAAGGTAGAGTTATCGGGAGTTCGAGTTATCGGGAGATGGCATCAAATAACTGTATCGCTCTCATGCTCTGACGAAGGGTCAACGCTCGAAACATCAGCTATAAAGTTCTATATGGAGAAAACATACCGTATCAACTTCAAGTTGATTATAACAAACACTAGTTTTTGTACGAGCCTGTCTCCGAGAGTGCCAGTTTTAGTCAGAAAAAATAAGGTTCGAGTTATCAAGGGGGGAAATTAGTTAGAAAATGACCTGAAGGGAAAACGAATTTACTTCCAGTTAGCGGAAGAGTTATCGAGGGTTCAAGTTATAGAGGGTAAAATTATAGTAAATGTATGAAGCAAATCCACGGGAAATCGATTTTTAGTGGTTCGAGTTTAACATTAATAGCAGGAACTTCGAGTTACCGAGAGTTCGAGTTATCAGGAGTAAACTGTAATTATAAATCACTGCTTTACATAGCTGCTGGTGACGGAACAGTTTTAAACATTTCAATCAGAAGTATTTATTAAAGCCGTGCACAAAAAACAATATTACAATTTTGTAATAATCAAAATATTGTAACATCATTCTAACATAAAAAGCACGTAACTTGGAATATAGTATCAACATAGTCAATCGATAGACTGCTTGCAGTCCGTTTCTCTCTCGAAATATTAAACACTTTTTGTCTCCAAAGCCGGAGCACGCTGGAATTTTAGGACGAGCGCACAGAAACAGGCGGACTGCAAGCAGTTTATCAATCGATCGTCGCCTTCATTACAAAATCGGGAACATTTCCCTTCAAAGAGTCGTACGAACCTCAAATCTTTAAGGAAACATCCTGTTTTGATAATGTATTTGTCTTTCCCCCTTTTCATCATATTTTACATTTTCTTAGCACCCACATCGAAGTTCAAGCATTTTACCGCGGAAAATCAACCCGCGAGCTCCCTCAGCACAGCCGGAGTCATGTTACTAAATTAATCAACAGCGTGATCTATCAGCGATAAACGATTGTAACGCAATTTGATTGCACGCAAGATAAACAAACATTCGCCATCCTTTACAACCTACCAAAATTCTGCATATTCTACGAGTACAACGCTAAAACCAGAAAGGACTCACAGAGTATTCACACACTGGTTTACACAAGCAATATTACGGGGAAATCGACCTATTGTGAGTGAAATGGCTTCAATTTGTCGATCAATTTGTCAATCGGCATTCAGTTATCTCCGGAACTGAACCGGAATTTGTGTTCCGTGCACGCAAGGTTGAATGTGTTCTTTCTTCTATAATTGGTGTTTGCTATGTTTGTTTCATGTTCAAGGTGGTGTTGCGTTTGTAAATTTCGACCTCATTTTAGCGTCCTTTTTTGCCTGGCGGTTTGTGTGTTGTTTTCGCTATTGGCATGTAGATTTTTATTTAGGAAAGGTTTGAATTTCTCTAACTTTTCTCTCTGAAATACCGTTTACACTTGATTGATTATTTTAGACAGGCACCGTTTTACACACTCAGAATTAAGCACTCAGAAATATGGCAGAGGATAAAATCAAGAAATGCGCACTGATCCAATAGCATACAGGAAACGTAAGCGCTCACATTTAGAAATATCCTCAATTCAGCCAAGAGAAGAAAGTGCTAAAATTTTCAAATAATGCCTTCCAAAGGAGAGAGCCGATAGAAAATAAGGAAATTCGATCCACACCAAGGGTATAAAGCTCTAAAGACTGTAAAGCGTTCGTCTGAAATCCTGATGTTTGGCAGGACCAAATATAAATTTTGCGCGGAACTTCGATTTGTAACGGTTAATCCTGGTTGCCCGCGAACGATTTGTGCCGCGAACAACACCGAGGCCCAGCCAAAGCTCTGGTACACAGGGTTAATTATTTATTATCAACTAGGTAACCCAAAGGCTAAACGTACATGTAACGCGGCAGTTTCCAATACGGGACAACGAGGTATAACCAGTATATATCACGGAGATGTATAACCGTGAAAACATTCCTCTTGCAGGAGATCTCATTCTAATCATTTGTTGGGTTGTCGTTTTGGCAAATTAGAAATTGATTATGTACGCAAACAAATGAAAGCAATAACCTTGAACTGTCTTCAGAACGAAACGATCATAACACCCACCAGAAGAAGTTCTCAGCAGAATGGTCACGTTCAACGTTGCCTGCACGGAACACAATTTCGACTGTTGTTGTCAATTGATCGACATTTCACTCACAATAGTTCTCTATTTCCCCGTAATATTGCTTGTATAAACCAGTGTGTGAAAATACTCTGTGAGTCCTTATGGTTTTAGTGTTCTACTCGTAACTAGAATAGGCGGTATTTTTGTAGGTTGTAAGGAACGGCGAATGTTTTGTTTCTCGTGCGTGCAAGAAAATTGCATTACAAATTAGCTGACAGATCACGCTGTTGATTTAGTAACATGACCCCGGCTGTGCTGAGGGAGCTCGCGGGTCAATTTTCCGCGGTAAAATGCTTGAACTTCGATGTGGGTGCTAAGAAAATGTACAATATGATGAAAAGGGGGAAAGACAAATACATTATCAAAACAGGATGTTTCCGTAAAGATTTGAGGTTCGTACGACTCTTTGAAGGGAAATGTTCCCGAATTTTGTAATGAAGGCGACGATCTTCCAAACTGCTTGCAGTCCGCCTGTTTCTGTGCACTCGTCCTAAAGTTCCAGCGTGCTCCTTTGGAGACAATATGTGTTTAATATTTCGAGAGAGAAACGGACTGCATTGATTATTACAAAATTGTAAATTTTTTTTTTTGTGCACGGCTTTAATAAATACTTCTGATTGAAATGTTTAAAACTGTTCCGTCACCAACAGCTATGTAAAGCAGTGATTTACAATGTATAATTACAGTTTACTCCTGATAACTCGAACTCTCGGTAACTCGAAGTTCCTGCTATTAATGTTAAACTCGAACCACTAAAAATCGATTTCCCGTGGATTTGCTTCATACGTTTACTATAATTTTACCCTCTATATAAACTCGAACCCTCGATAACTCTTCCGCTAACTGGAAGTAAATTCGTTTTCCCTTCAGGTCATTTTCTAACTAATTTCCCCCCTTGATAACTCGAACGTTATTTTTTCTGACTAAAACTGGCACTCTCGGAGACAGGCTTGTACAAAAACTAGTGTTTGTTATAATCAACTTGAAGTTGATACGGTATGTTTTCTCCGTAGAGAACTTTATAGATGACGTTTCGAGCGTTGACCCTTCGTCAGAGCATGAGAGCGGTACAGTTATTTGATGCCATCTCCCGATAACTCAACCGTTTTCAACTTGAAGAAGAAGAAGAATCGAAGAAGCGACACGTTTGTTGATTTTTGCAGACAAATTTTTGGTCTGACAATAACCCCCAATATGCCAGACTGCGTGTCGCCAAATACTTATTCTTTTACATAAAGGTCCATAAACATCTCTGGCGACACAGTAAAGATGATTTTGCAATTGTTTCTGTTTATTACATGTAATAAACAAGAATGTGGTTTAAAATGGATTTCATGGGCTGTTTTTTTTTTCAAATGTTGAAATATTTTTCAAGACGCGCGCGGCTTTTGCCTGGCTTTGATATGTTATTGTTTTTGGCCCAGCGAAGTCACGATTTGAGCCGCAGTTCTCGGGCCGAAAAAACTACCGTACATTAAAATCCAATTCAATTATGAAGTATACAGATCTTTAAAAATAACCCCAGTGTTTGTTTATCTTCAACAGATTGGTTTAAATATTCCTCTGTATTTGTTGAACAAGGATTTCACGGGTATATTCTAAGACTATACGAACCTTAAATCTTTAAGGAAACATCCACGTTTGATAATGTATTTGTCTTTCCCCCTTTTCATCATATTGTACATTTTCTTAGCACCCACATCGAAGTTCAAGCATTTTACCGCGGAAAATTGACCCGCGAGCTCCCTCAGCACAGCCGGGGTCATGTTACTAAATCAACAGCGTGATCTGTCAACTAATTTGTAATGCAATTTTCTTGCACGCACGAGAAACAAAACATTCGCCGTTCCTTACAACCTACAAAAATACCGCCTATTCTAGTTACGAGTAGAACACTAAAACCATAAGGACTCACAGAGTATTTTCACACACTGGTTTACACAAGCAATATTACGGGGAAATAGAGAACTATTGTGAGTGAAATGTCGATCAATTGACAACAACAGTCGAAATTGTGTTCCGTGCAGGCAACGTTGAACGTGACCATTCTGCTGAGAACTTCTTCTGGTGGGTGTTATGATCGTTTCGTTCTGAAGACAGTTCAAGGTTATTGCTTTCATTTGTTTGCGTACATAATCAATTTCTAATTTGCCAAAACGACAACCCAACAAATGATTAGAATGAGATCTCCTGCAAGAGGAATGTTTTCACGGTTATACATCTCCGTGATATATACTGGTTATACCTCGTTGTCCCGTATTGAAAACTGCCGCGTTACATGTACGTTTAGCCTTTGGGTTACCTAGTTGATAATAAATAATTAACCCTGTGTACCAGAGCTTTGGCTGGGCCTCGGTGTTGTTCGCGGCACAAATCGTTCGCGGGCAACCAGGATTAACCGTTACAAATCGAAGTTCCGCGCAAAATTTATATTTGGTCCTGCCAAACATCAGGATTTCAGACGAACGCTTTACAGTCTTTAGAGCTTTATACCCTTGGTGTGGATCGAATTTCCTTATTTTCTATCGGCTCTCTCCTTTGGAAGGCATTATTTGAAAATTTTAGCACTTTCTTCTCTTGGCTGAATTGAGGATATTTCTAAATGTGAGCGCTTACGTTTCCTGTATGCTATTGGATCAGTGCGCATTTCTTGATTTTATCCTCTGCCATATTTCTGAGTGCTTAATTCTGAGTGTGTAAAACGGTGCCTGTCTAAAATAATCAATCAAGTGTAAACGGTATTTCAGAGAGAAAAGTTAGAGAAATTCAAACCTTTCCTAAATAAAAATCTACATGCCAATAGCGAAAACAACACACAAACCGCCAGGCAAAAAAGGACGCTAAAATGAGGTCGAAATTTACAAACGCAACACCACCTTGAACATGAAACAAACATAGCAAACACCAACTATAGAAGAAAGAACACATTCAACCTTGCGTGCACGGAACACAAATTCCGGTTCAGTTCCGGAGATAACTGAATGTCGATTGACAAAATTGATCGACAAATTGAAGCCATTTCACTCACAATAGGTCGATTTCCCCGTAATATTGCTTGTGTAAACCAGTGTGTGAATACTCTGTGAGTCCTTTCTGGTTTTAGTGTTGTACTCGTAGAATATGCAGAATTTTGGTAGGTTGTAAAGGATGGCGAATGTTTGTTTATCTTGCGTGCAATCAAATTGCGTTACAATCGTTTATCGCTGATAGATCACGCTGTTGATTAATTTAGTAACATGACTCCGGCTGTGCTGAGGGAGCTCGCGGGTTGATTTTCCGCGGTAAAATGCTTGAACTTCGATGTGGATGCTAAGAAAATGTACAATATGATGAAAAGGGGGAAAGACAATTACATTATCAAAACAGGATGTTTCCTTAAAGATTTGAGGTTCGTACGACTCTTTGAAGGGAAATGTTCCCGATTTTGTAATGAAGGCGACGATCGATTGATAAACTGCTTGCAGTCCGCCTGTTTCTGTGCGCTCGTCCTAAAATTCCAGCGTGCTCCGGCTTTGGAGACAAAAAGTGTTTAATATTTCGAGAGAGAAACGGACTGCAAGCAGTCTATCGATTGACTATGTTGATACTATATTCCAAGTTACGTGCTTTTTATGTTAGAATGATGTTACAATATTTTGATTATTACAAAATTGTAATATTGTTTTTTGTGCACGGCTTTAATAAATACTTCTGATTGAAATGTTTAAAACTGTTCCGTCACCAACAGCTATGTAAAGCAGTGATTTATAATTACAGTTTACTCCTGATAACTCGAACTCTCGGTAACTCGAAGTTCCTGCTATTAATGTTAAACTCGAACCACTAAAAATCGATTTCCCGTGGATTTGCTTCATACATTTACTATAATTTTACCCTCTATAACTTGAACCCTCGATAACTCTTCGGCTAACTGGAAGTAAATTCGTTTTCCCTTCAGGTCATTTTCTAACTAATTTCCCCCCTTGATAACTCGAACCTTATTTTTTCTGACTAAAACTGGCACTCTCGGAGACAGGCTCGTACAAAAACTAGTGTTTGTTATAATCAACTTGAAGTTGATACGGTATGTTTTCTCCATATAGAATTTATAGCTGATGTTTCGAGCGTTGACCCTTCGTCAGAGCATGAGAGCGATACAGTTATTTGATGCCATCTCCCGATAACTCGAACTCCCGATAACTCTACCTTTTTCCACTTGTTTCTTGGAAGTTTTCTGATTTTAAGTAGCGTGCTCCAAAATGTATAAGCCGAAAATTGACTTTTGAAATTATGGAAAAACATATTTCAAAACCTAGTGTACCGCCAAAATCTCAACGATTGATCAATTAGCAGCATTCCATCGATATCAGTTTACCGCACTAAATAATAGTCGTAAATACGCTGTATTTTATAGGGAAAACATGAAACGAAAATGCGATGATTTTAGTGATATTAGCTATAAATTAATTCCCATCGTCAAAGTAAAGCGTTTTGATGTTGGAAATTAGTTTTTTTTTTACTGCGTCATCAACGTGTGTTTCAGTCTAAAAATAAAGAGAGTTAACAGATCCGGTTCACAGATGTGCATTGTCAAGAGGGTTCAATTCATTTCTAAATGCTGTGGTCAATTAATGCATTCCTAATTCCTGAAGTTATTCTTGATTTTGACATGTCATTGGTGGATTTGGCTAATATTAGTCAATAACATTATTGCCATTATTCACCATTATCTTGTTATTGGATAACAAGCCTCTCATTGGATATAACAGAATTCTAAGTAGATAACATTATTGGAAATCTGTACCCTGAAAAAGGTCATCTCTCATTGGCTCTAATGGCAAATAATGACCAATAATGAATAACAGCTTTTAGTGCCAATTACTTTGAAAAATTGCCAATTATTTTGAAATAGTGTTGTTAGCATTGTTCCAATAGTACAAATCCGTGGACACGACTTCCCAAGGTCTTAGTGCTTCTTGTTGGATGATTGTCTCTTTAGGGTTAGAGACTTGGTGGTGCTGGCAGGCAGCGCATCCTTTTACCACGTCTTCGATGTCTTTATCGATGCCACACCAGTAAACTGCTTGTCTGGCGCGAAGTCTGCATTTCTCAATTCCTTGATGTCCTGTGTGTATCTGGCAAAGTAACTCGGCTTGACATGCCTTTGGAATAATGACACGATCACCTTTCATGAGAATACCGTCATGTACAGCTATCTCGTCACGGAAATTCCAGAACTGGTGAAGATCGGTCGGGCAGTTTTGGCGATGTTCAGGCCATCCGACCATGACTTGGTGCGTAAGCTTCTGGAGCAACGGATCAAGATGTGTTGCAGTCTTGACCTTGTCGAGTCGGCTAGTGGTCATGTGTACAAGAGATCCAGTGCTGACGTCAAGTTGGTCCCGGAAGTGGTGATCTTGAAAGCATGTCGGGAACTGGCATCTGTTTACCAGGGACATACTTAACGATGTAGTCGTATGGTTGAATCTTTAGTAGCATTCGCTTAATCCTGGGACTTGCAGTCGAGACTGGTTTCTTAGTTATGGATTCTAAGGGCTTATGATCTGATTCCACTAACACCTGGCGTCCATATGTATAGTGATGAAATCTTGTCAAGGCGAAAACTATGGCGAGCATCTCTCGTTCTGTTGCTATAGTTCTGTTCTGTGTTGGTTAGTGTTTTGCTGGCAACTGTTACTGGCTTGTTGTCTTGATAGAGTACGGCTCCGAGTCCGTCCATCGATGCGTCACACTGAATGGTCACAGGCTTTGTCGGGTCAAAGTAGGCTAGAACTCCAATAGAGGCGATGTTGTCTTTGATGCGTTCAAAGGCCTCCTGATGCTCAGGTCCCCACTGAAAGTCGACGTCCTTTCTAGTGAGTTTGTTGAGTGGTGCGCAGAGATCAGACAGTTCTGGGGTGAATGAAGCGAGGTATTTGGCTGATGACAGGAATGATAACAGCTGGCTCACATTCTGAGGTGGCTTCATGTCTTTAATGGCAGAGACTTTGGATGGGTCTGGCTTAATCCCTTCACTTGTCAAGATGTGTCCGTAGAAGCTGATGCTACTTTGCTTAATGTGACATTTGTCATAGTTGAGGGATAGACCACGTTCCTTGGTTCTCTCCATCACGCGGATTAGATTCTCATCATGTGTCTTGTCATCTTTGCCATAAACTACAATGTCGTCTGCTATGCAGATGATTCCTGGCAGACCGTCGTACGTTTCGTCGATCTTTCTTTGAAAGATATCCTGGGCTGATACCAAACCAAATGGGAGGCGTTTGAAACAATAGCGACCAATGGGAGTATTGAATGTCGTCAAAAGCTTTGATTCTTCATCGAGAACCACGTTCCAATATCCGGATCTGGCGTCAAGTTTACTGAAGACTTTGGCGTTACTCAGTTGGGGTAGCACGTCATCAAGTTTCTGAGTGTAGTGGTGCTCACGTATGACAGCATCGTTGAGTCGCTTAGGATCCAGGCAGATCCTCACGTCACCATTAGACTTGGGCACTACGACGATGCTACTAACCCAGTCCGTAGGTCCATCGACTTTCTCTATGACGCCAATGTCTTGCATGCGTTTGAGTTCCTTGCGGAGTGGCTCACGCTGACTTTCTGGCACGGATCTTGGAGCGTCCTTACACGGAACGGCGTCCTCTCGAATAGGTATCTTGTATTTTCCTGGAAGGGTACCAATCTCCTTAAAGCATTCAGGGTATTGCTTTAAAAGAGACTCCTTTGAAATCTGACCATGCTGTAAGGGCTTGTATTGTGTCTTAATCTGGCATATGTCTGGTTGGCTATTACACAGGTTGCAGTCTGTGTCGCAGCTCTCGTTGATCAACTTTAACTGGCGTAGAGAAGGTAGACCAAGCAAAGGGGTATCGTCGGTTTCGGTCACAAGAAACTGAGCTTGCGCGGTTTCTCGGCCATGGCGAATTGCGGATGTGAAATACCCGAGGTGTCGTAGCTCTGATCCACCATATGTCTTGACTTTGACTTGGGCAGGCACAATTTTTGCTTCTGGCTTAAGCTTTCCGGAATTATCAAGGTCGCTAGGGAACAACTCACTGTAGATCCTCTTTGAGATCACGCTGGTAGGCGCTCCGGTGTCCACTTTGCAGCGGAGATTGTACGGTCCTCTTTCTCCATGAATTCTGACAGTAGCGAACAGTTCCTGTCCCTTCAGGGTGCAGTACTCTAAGGAGTCAAAGGTGATATCAGTAGTGTCGTCATACTCGCTATATGACGCTCCGGCGTATTCCAGTGAATTGAAGTTGGTTCTGGCGGCTGACTCGCGTCTAGCAGGCTGCTGGCTTTTGTCTTTCTGGTGATACTGCTTTGTGATGCAAACTTTTTCCCAGTGTCCCCGTTTTCCACAGAAGTTGCAGTTATCCCTTAAGGCTGGACATGTTGTGTCTCGATTGTGGGTGAGACCACAATTAAGACATCCCTTTTTGACGTTAGGGCGAGGTTGTGGTTTGTTGGGCTGGGTTGTTCGACCACGCTGAGTATTTTGACAGCTTGGAGTAGATTTGACCGCGCTTATGGTGTTAGTTTGTTGAAGTGCGGTCACATGCTTTTGGGTTGCTTCCTCGGCGCGTGCGATTTTCATTGCATCATTGAGTTTCAGAGAACTATCCTTGATGAGTAATTTCTTGCGAACTTCGTTTGAGATGACTCCAAATATGAGTGTGTCGATTAGTTGTTCTTCTTTATCCTTGTATTCACAATCATCAGCGAGAACTCTGGCTCTTGTCATGAAACTGTCGATTGTCTCGTCGGGTTGTTGTTTTAACTCACGAAGCTGAGCTCTGACCACGCGAAAATTAGACTTCGGTCTCACGTACTGTTGAAGTTTCGACCAGTAGTTATCAAGCTTCTTTGCTTCATCGGCTGATAAGTCAAATCCATCGACTATGTCTTGTCCTTCGTCGCCAAGAAAAAGCTTGAGATAATTTACCTTCACTTCTTCGGTCTGATCATTTAACGGTCCAGCGAACACGGTTTCACAATTTCTTTTGAACTTTCTGAAGGTTTCTGGAAGATTTCTGGCTGTCCAGTCCATTGACGGGATCGGTAAACCACGTAGTTTATCCATGGATGAATGTAGAACTGGTTTCTGGCAAGATTTGACTGAAAAAACTGGCTTAAAGATCCACAAAATCTGACACCATGTTAAAGTATCAACTTGAACTCTTTATTGAACTGATTTGCATATCACGTGCTTCTAGAATGTTCTGAATATATTAATGAATGTAAACAAGTGTAACATATTTGTATATCATAACAGGCCATAGTTTCTGTTGGCTGTTCTGTTCTTTTAACTTGATAAAATAGAAATTTATGAACGGCAAACACAATGTAAGTTTGGTATTTAAAAGTACGAAACTATGCACTCTACTTCCATCTCGAATTTCGATACTCATTGAACTGAAAGAAAGTGTACAACATTCTCGAAATTTCTCAAGAGGTCATTCAAGCGACAAGCACAACTTGTTAGATGCCTGCTATGCTAGAGCTGCATAACACTCTGCCCCAGCATACACAGTCAATGAAAATCAATAACAATTGATCACATTAAAAACACGACATTTTCATTCATCGATTGGTCATTGATTTCCAATATCAATTGATTAAGTGATATAGATTTTATTGATTTCAGAGATTGTGTACACAGGGATTCAACACATAGCTACATGTACACGTGTATGACAGCCACTTACCAATGTTGTGATTGTTCTTGTGATATGATCCAAGGATACCATTATACCTCTCACAGGAGAAACACCAGAATGAGTACACTGGTCCATAGTCTCTGATGCAATCCACAAGGTGACAACTTAAGTGCATGTTTGGAGTGCATGTCTCAGTGCCATATAGTCTCTCAAAATGTTTACAAAACTCTATGATATTTGATTCTGCCTCTGAACACTGTGCCATTGTTATGGACTGACAACATATCAAGCGACATGTGGTTACAAAACACATCCACGCATCATAATGTTCCCGAGGTAAAATTCCCTTTAATGCAAATGCTGAATAGTAACAAACCCAATTCTTCCACTGGTCTGCTGTAAATCCACTGAATCCTGTGGAAATTTTTGAAGGGATCCTTCCAATTTCTGGTGGTGGAATAATAGCATCAACTCTCCTCTGCAACAAGTCAAAATGTTTATCCTTGATCAATTCTTTCTTCTTCCAGACCTTCAAGGTTGTTTTGGCCAAACCAAGGAAAAGATTGTGCATTGGATCAATGATAACAAAGCGCACAGCATCGTAATATGGCAACTGAAACAGGACTGAGTACCTTGCTCCAGTGTTGCGAACAGCAGAGCTAATTTCTTTTTGGCACCTAGCAAAACGCACAGAGTCTGCATGTGTTCTGTGGAGCTCATTTGTTCTCTTTTCCCAGGTGTCTGTGTCAAAACCAGAGAAATCAGGTTTTGACCCAAAAGCGGTCCGTGGAAACGTCTTGAAGCACTTGTTACAACCTGAGGATTCAAACAATTCTAAATTCAGTCAGGTGGAAAAGTAAATTATCTCAATAGCAACTGTCAGTTGCATTCAAATACTGTCACTTTTGTTACACAAGAATTTATTCAACCTCTTTTCCTGGTTGAAAAAATCACATACTGTATGCAAGTACCACTTGAAACTACATCAATCTGTACATGTATATGCCAAAAGTTTGCCTTGGTTGATTTACAGTGTACTGTTCTAAGCTGTAGTTACACTTTGGCAAAACCCCATCTGACTGCTTCTGTGACTGCTGTGGTGATTACATGTAGTTAAGAATTTGAAAAGGCTATCTTTGCTTTGAGGTTAACAAAACCACAGTTAAGAACAGGACATGGCAGAGTTTGAATAGGCTATACTGTGAAATGATGATATTAACATTATAAGTACCTTTTGCCGCTGAATGACCTGCAAATCCTCCACATTTCCTAGTAGCTGGTACATCACAGCATAATGCCAAGAGTGCGACCCGAAGCTTGAACATGCCTCCTGGTAGAAGTGCATCCTCAATGATAACACCATCCCAACAGTCTATCAGTTCATCAACGAGAGGTTTCAGAAAGGAATTGATATTACCCTTTGGCTCTTTAGGACCTGGTATAATCCCCATCATAATGACATTTTCTGGTTTAAACCTCTCCTCCCTTGGAAGATTCATCAGTACTAAATAAATTACTCCACAACTGTGATTAGTGTGTTTGTATGGCTGAAACCAGTCAACATTGAGCATAACTCCAAAGTTTCCTGCTGTTGAGAAGAATGCATTTCCATCAGAATCTAAGAACTCTTTCCAGACTTCTCCGTCAAAAACATCAGCCATGGAATCTGCTGTTGGCTTTCTCTTTCTCCATGATTCACAGCTTTCAAGAAATCCTGGTCTCCTTAGCAGTGACCTCAGCGAGTCTGACAACTTCTTGAAGCAATATAAATTCTTGGGATGAAGGAATAAGGAGCCATTCTTTGATCGCATGTTCTTCATTAAGAATGCTCCACACTGCTTCCTTCTGCTTCTCTGAGAATGATTTGGGAATCGGACATGGTCACATTTCTTTGAAACAATCCGTCCGTTGCTTTTCCTTATCACACAGTCCTCAGTTTTGTATAATGTACAGCACTTTGGACAAGAAACAAATTTCTCAAACTCATCTTGTCCAAGTCCAATGAAAGATTTGGCCAAATAAAGTGTCTGTGGTTAACTTTCCGCAAACTTAACTAGGACATCAACCTTAGCCACATTTCCAATCATTGTTAGAAAAAGCCGCAAAATTTCAATAGCACAAGAATTCCATGATCAGAAACTTTATACAGTGTTTGCCAGAGGAACAGGAACAAAACAAGGACTCTTGAATCTAATGATACTCCATGTTTCTGATGACATTCACTTGCTTCATAAGGCTGTTGTTCTTCACAATATTCAAAATTTTCATGTCCATCACTATCACTATCACTATCTTGATCACAGTCCTAAAAATAATACATGTACATGTGTTAGAGATTCACATAATTATAACTCTCCCCACATTGGAAGAGATTAGTTCTTGCAAAACCAGTAACATGCTGTATCCTAGACACACTGTACATGTACCTTGTGCAGTAGAACTACTGTAAACCCTCTATTAAGCCCCCCCCACTCTCTTTTCTTTATGACCAAAACACGAATTAACAGTAATATAAACAGAATCATAATTAATCACGGATATAACACGTTCCATATTGTGCAAGTTAGGTATCAACCTCGTCCCCAGGGCCTTCTCCCCTTTGTTACTAAGGTTAACCAAGATGGCGGCTTGTTTATAGACTATTTTCTTGGCTTCTTTCATTTGTCTTTGTTGTTCCTTCATTGCTAAAAGCTTCAAAATGTCCAACAAAGATAGCGAACACTGTTTAAACACAGGTATTTTGACAATTTGAGGCTAAATTTTACAATATTTATAAAAGCAAAGCTCATGTGCGTGTTACAGTGCAGCTCAGAAATAAACGACCACAAAAACACACTTCAAACGCATTACAGTACTGCCCGCGGGAATAGCAACATAACACGCGCGAGGAAAGTATTGACAATTTCCCCGCACGTAAAATACATTGCGTGTAAAAAAATACCCGTGAATTCTCTGAAAGTGCAAGTAAAATTTCCATGCAGAAGTTTGATTGAAGCTCATTAAATGCGTGTAACAGGAAACAATACATTTACCGTGTACACTGTACATTGTCGACAGGAATCAGAAGCTCCCAAATGATAGCAGCATAAGCTACCTAAAATATTAACTTGATAATTTAACAGTGGTAAAAAGCCGCATTTTATTATGATGCTAAAGCTGCTTAGGTTTAGCGTTTGGTGAACGTGTAATCATGACTGTAGTTTAATTGCAAACTCTGGAACCCTTGAGTGCCGTATTTGTTTACCTTTCGGAACCTCTGGACTCTGGCTGCGGAAAGTTCTTTCTTCATGTTGATTCACTCTCAGTCACCATAGCTAGATTTTAACTATTTTAAATACGTTGTTCACACACAAAATTCGCTATCTACAGCTGTATCTAATTTTGTACATGTCATTTTTGTCATTTTATGCGCCTACTGGCACGATGAGACATGATGATCATGATGATTTTTGTTTACCTTTCGTAGGTGAAGTCTGGAAGCATCCTTAAAATTGAATTTTGTTAAGTTCTGTCAGTCTTGGTTTCCATACGTTTTGCTCGTTAATGTTACCTTTTTTGAAAAAAAATCGTTGGGTACTTTCCCCTTCTTATTTTGCTTCATTTTTACCGCTCAAAACTTTGTCCATATTGATGGCATGAATAAATGACAGCATTTCTGTTATCTGAAAACGACTGCGTTACCACTGAACCATGCCGCCGGAATGCAGTTTTATACAAGACAAGTTTCTATGAAATTCCACAAAATTTGCTTTATGCTTTTTTCAGTAAGATTTGATATTAACTTTGCTTTCATTTTGATGTCATTTTATCTATTCATGCACCTAAATTTGTGCTTTGAAGTTTAGCAGTCAATTATTTTTTTGATTGTCATTTGATACGTTTCAAAATACGCAACAGTTTCCAAGGGGCAGCGTACAAGTGGACTGGTTCTTCTAGATATAACAATAAAAGGTAGATTTTGATCACACGTTAGGCAACGAGATCTGCTAACAGATCAAATTATTTTGAATGGCTTGCAGTGAACAGCTGAAACAGAACAAAAAATAATCTCGAACAGCTGGCTGGCAAATCGATAATTCCATGGTTGTTTTGATTCAATCTCATTCATGGTGGCCGCTACTATGCATTTGTTTTAGTGGCATTTTGATAGCAGGACTTGTCTTTTGTTCAGGAAAACTTAACGATTGCTTTCACTAACGACGGAGTCAGAGTCGGAGTCGTAATCAGAAGTGCAGAGCATCACGACCTAGTGAAAATCAAACCGACGGAATTGGAAGATTACAGAGTCATAAGCGGAATCGGAAGAAAATGGAACCATTCTGATTCATCCCACTCCGATTCTGTCGAGTTTATTACTCCACTTACAAGTCCAATTTTAGATTTTCACTGGGTCGGTAGCGCTCTTACAACTCCGACTACGACTCTGTCGCTAGTGAAAACCAGCCTTTAGGAAAACAATGCTACATAAAGCAAAATTACGGCAATGAATAACAAAAGCAAAAGCACGCTTTATAAACGCATTTCCAAAATGCACTTTTTGTAATGTGTTTACGCAAAAAACGTGCGTGTGTTTGCGTGTGCGTTGGTCGTTCATTTCTGGGCTGCACTGTACGTGTTTGATGTGTTTGCTTGATGTTATATGTATAACATGAATGAGTATTATAACTTACTTCAGCAGAAGCAGAACCACTGGTACAAGCAGGTTCACAATCTGGATATTCACAGTCACTGAAGAAAAGTTGATCCTCATCAGCAAGAGCGTCTATAGTCAAATTCAATTCTGTACCATCCTCAACATCAGGAGCAACAAAAGGTTCAGTTAGGCCCAGCCTCTGGTGCTCATGAAGTGTCTTCTTAGCAACACGTGTATTACAGTGCCCACAAAAAACATAGTCTCCAGCTTCACTTAAATTGTCAAAGGACATGTGTTATTACATGTATACATTCACTCACTACATGTATCTCTATTGATGGTTGCTCTAAGCATGTACATGTACACGCCATTTAAAAATATGGCCTAATTTGTGGTTCAGAAAATATCCATACCCACCCAAAGGTCATTGGAAATTCTGAGGGAGCGGGGGGTCTTAAAAGACAAGACTGTGTTGTTAAGGAAAATCATAGGTAGCACAAAGGGTCTCAACTATGAAATTTGGGGTGACCAGCATTAATGTTTTGTATAAAAAAATTATGTTGTTGCCCGAGGACAAACATAAGTCGCTTGAGGAACCCTGGCACTGCTAGAGCACAGCACTAAAAAGCCAAAAAGTTTGAAGGAAGAAGCTAAACTATGAATTCAGAAAAAAGTCAACAAATGTTGTTTGCCTGCCAATGTAATGTTCACGTTGTATACCGGAAGTGCGAATACCGGATGTTCAGAGTCAATGTATGTCGCTAGGAACTTTGGGATTGATCCCTCGACCATCATGGCTTCCATGTGATTGATGTTTCTAAGAGCTTACAATAAATCGTTGTTAATCTCATGCATCGTGGGTTGATATCCACAAGAAACATCACAGCCAAGTTGCTCCATTACCTCCAGGCTCCCCTGGGGCTATCGGGCAGCGCTTTTATTGTGCCCTGGATTTTTCCACGGTCAAATTACCATACAAGGCTGCGATTCGACCTTGGCAAAATCCTGTCTAAGTGCTTTGAAAACCCTGGTTTTACCTCGCATTTTTTGCGGCTGGTGAAGTATAGGATGTCGTAACAAGCTGCAAGCCTTCAAAAACACAAAATAACTCTATCTGCGGTAATCATTATAAAGTATACCGATGGTGAACAAAATTATTTTCTTTCGTGGCCGCCAAATTGCAAAGGGCTTAAATCTAGCCGCTTTTCATTAAAACAAACCAACCAGCCGGAACAAACGCGCGGAAAGCATGCCATTAAACTTAGCATGTCCACTAGAGAGCTCAAATACATACGCTTATATATAGAAGGGCTTCTGTAACTCAGTACAGAAGCTATATATGGTAGGAATGCAAACCTCGCTTACCTGATTGGGTAAGTTTTTGGCACGGGAGATGATCGTAATACGCAGTCTTTCCAAAGTTTTTCCCACAACTGGAGCATGTTTTTCTGGTGGCCATTTTCTCTCTTCGGTTTACTGAGTTCCCGGATAGACTCGCTGAGCATCCAGGCAAAACCAGTCCGCTTGCCGACGATTGGATGTGAAAACAATGGTCTGTTTTCTTGACCAATCAAGAACGTTTGTATACACGTGCATACCTGCGTGCAAAGCATTTCGGGGTTATTCTTTCATGATACGCGATCACCAAATGCTAATTAAGTATATGTAAAGCCTTCATGTAAGTTCACCCTAGTTTACCTACGTTCTCCCTCGTTTACCCACGTTTACCATAGTTTACCCACGTTCATCCTAGTTACCCACGTTCACCCTAGTTTACCCACGTTCACTCTATTTTACCCACGTTCACTCTATTTTACCCACGTTCACTCTATTTTACCCACGTTCACTCCAGTTTACCCACGTTCACTCCAGTTTACCCACGTTCACTCTAGTTCACCCTAGTTTACCCACGTTCACCCTAGTCTAACTACATTCTTTGACACAACAGATCTTAATGTAACTATGAACGAAAATTACAGTGAAAAGTTAGAAAAAGTTAAAAATTGCTTAAGCTGCTGGGAATACCGCCGCTTAAGCCTTCTGGGGAAAATTGTTGTTTTAAAGAGTTTAATTGCCTCACAACTCGTTTATATACTTTCTCCCCTACAAACAAATCATCGAGTGATAGATGAGATCAACAAGGCTTTCTATAATTTCCTTTGGGATGGAAAGGGGGACAAAATCAAGCCAAACGTTATGATTAGTGATTATGAAAACGGAGGATTAGGATGATGTCTTTTAATACAGTTAATAAAGCGTTCAAATCAACCTGGGTTAAAAATACGTAGACAGAGACAGATAGGTTAATGGAAACTTTTGTTTTTGACTTTGAATTACAAGAGTATGGAGGACCTGATATTTTCAAAGGAAACCTTAATAAAAGTGATCTGTCTCGGTATATTAATGTATCTGACGCCTTTACATTACGTTCCATATCATAGCACCAGTTCTCGCAAATGATTTTTTTCATTTTTTCCGTTCGGGAGTACTCAACATAATAATCTTGGTTTGATGCAGACCTGGTTCTATAGTTATGTACATCGGTCGTTAGTCTGAACATACTTCTCAGATTACTTGGAACAGTTTGGTGATAAACGTCATGCATCAACTGCGAAAGACGTTCAAAATTGAAAAAGGTAGAGTCCTCGTTTGATGGAAGAAGGGAATGGCATGGTCCATAGGTTTAGCGAAAAATATCAATCGAAGAGTTCTTTTCTGAAGAATCAATAATTTATTTGTATGAACTTTAGCACCCTGGCCCCAAGCACATATACCATAGGTGTCAATCAAGAAGTGTGTGTCAATTTGTTTCATTATCAAGAACAGTAATGCGTGGAATAAATGGTAAGGATTTTTGACGCGGACGAAAAATTACAAAGTTAGATTTCTTAATACTAAGTGATAGCTTATCATGTGGCCTTCAGCCAATCACAAAGATTTCCAAGTTCAGTGTTAATTTGATTTCAAGTTCGCGTAAGTTTTTATTAACATACAACATGCTAGTGTCATCGGCAAACAAATAAAATTTAAGCACACAGCTTGATTTGTGAATATCATTAGTGTACAGGAGGAATAAAAGTGGTCCAAGTACTGAACCCTGTGTGACCCCACAGAGTGTTAGTTCTTGGTTTGATATAGTGTCATTAACAAGTGTTGTTTGTTTACGGTTTGTTAGGTATGATTTAAACCAGTCATGCACAACACCCCTGATACCGTAATTGTAGAGCTTAGATAAAAGAATACTACGATTCACTGTATCAAACGCTTTTTTAAGATCAATAAAAATTCCGCACGTGTATTTTCCTTGGTCCAATAATAAATAATAAAGTTTTGTTTGTTATTGTTGTTGTTTACATCTGAAATTTTGCAAATATGGTCAGAAATTAATTTTGACGATAGCGTTAAGTCTGTAAAACTTTTATTTTCGCTGAATCCCTGGCACAATTCTCTTACAAGGGTTGAGAATAAGCCAATATACTATAAATCATGGTCCGCTAAAGGAATTAAAACAGTTGGGCATTTTATGAAAGACGAGAACAAATTTTTATCTTTCATTAACTTCAAAGACCGCTTTGGCATCAAAACAAACTTTCTTGTCTTTCATGGTGTTGTATCTGCCATAAAAGCCCTTAGGAAAGACAAAAAAGATCAATTTGTAAATAACATAAACTATGCTAGTTTTGCCGATAATTTTATAAAAGCTAACAAATCTAACAGAATAGCTTACGAGAAACTTGTCAGCTTAAAACAAATTTGCCCTAGTAAAAGCCAAAATAAGTGGATTATTGACTGCAATTTACAATGCACTGATTTGATCAACTGGAAGGCTGTTTACAAACTCCCTTCCCGCTGTACAAAAATATCAAAATTAATTATTTTCCAGTTTAAACTGCTTCATAGAAGACTAGCAACAAATGACTTTTTAAATAAAATTGGTATCAGGAATAATGATATTTGTACTTTCTTTAGTACAAAACTAGGGCGAACGTGGGTAAACTAGGACGAACGTGGGTAAACTAGGGTGAACGTGGGTAAACGAGGGAGAACGTGGGTAAATTAGGGTGATCTTACATCCCGGTATGACCAATCGATAAAAACCGATATCGGAAAACCGTTCGATAAATCGATATCAATCGATAATTTTTAATTAATCGATATCGATTTTATCGATCAATCGATAGAAATCGATACTCACAGTCTTCCGCGTATTTAACGATATCGATTTTATCGATTAATCGATTTTAACGGAGTATCAAAAACCATACAAAAAAAAACTGCTTCTATGTGGACAGCGTTTTAATTTAATATAAAACAATGAACAGAAACATTAAGCAACCAAGGATTTATTTCATTCAGTCAACACATTAACTTCATTCTTTGTTTTTTCTTTTGTTTCTTTGGTTCTGGAACCATGTTTTAACCTAAAAGGAAAAAAAAAAAAGAAACCAAATTTATATGTTTATTGCATGCAACCGTATCCCGGTTAATCATTTTGACTCTTATATTCCCGGTATATTCTCGCAAGGTCTCTTGATGATTTTACTTTATATCTCCAGGAAAAAGCTATCTTAAATTCACTTACTTGGTGTTGCTCTAAGTCAAAGTTCTCGGCCAACTTTTCCATTAGCTGTGCCGTCGGACGGCCCTTTGTCCTTCCATATGCATGGTTTAGTCCACTCAGCTGAAATTCAGTAAAGTGGACCCTCTTTTTCTTTGCAGCATTCACTTCCTCCTCATCCGAGCTAACAGCTGCTTTTCTCTTTCCTAACAAAGAGTCTCATGTCATTGTAAAGGCATTTTGGGAGAAGGGGAGGGGATGTTACTTGATATACCCTTGGGTGGGTAGAGGCGGTCCGCCATGGTAAACTAACCCTGTTTTAGCTGGGCTTAAGACAAACGTCGTCCATTTTCCTACCCTAAATTTCCGATTTTTCTCTCTATTTAGGTCATTTACCTAAGAAAAGATACCGACTTTTTAAAGCCCTTTTAAGGGATTGACCTTCCTTGCTCACCCCCCCCCCCCCCCCCTCAGTAGATTATGTCCGTCTTGAATTATATCCTAGAATATACTTCGAAAATGATATAAAACCCAAATACCTTGTTTGAGAGCAATAAGTTGTTGCTGCTCCTGTTTGTCATTGAGAAAATTCTCCATTTTCTCGTAGATCCATTTGCCTTGGCCTTTTGGTAGCTCGGCCGGCGGCTGTCTTAAAACGTCAGAGTGTTGACTGCTTTCTGCTTAAAATTTTCTCAGCAAATAATGCCTGGCTTACGCTATTCTTCTTTAGCCAGGCAATGACACCATCCGCTATGGCTTTTGGCGTCTGGACCGGTTCCCTTTCGTCTTCTAAAAATTCAAAACAATGCCAAGAATAAGGACTTCTGACTGTCCGTTGCACACTATTTTAAAAACAGATTCTGGTGACCATATTTCCAAGCGGAATGGTGTAAATTACTTACTTTCAGCATTCTTGTCTTCGGAAATCAACAACGATTCTGCTTCCTGCGGGCGGGCGGCTTGAACTGCGCATTCTTCGATAGATCCCCCTTTTTCTTGAACAAAAGTCATAAGAGCACTTCTGTCCTCCTTATCGAGTGTCACTTTAAATGTTACAGAATTCATTTCTAAGCCCTACTTTCCCTAGTACTGAAGGAGATGTCTGAAGTGACCAAGGACCACCAAAGTAACATCCAAGTAACACGCTTTACGCACGTGATGTGGACATGACTGACCACTGTCAGATGGCCGCTTATCTTATCAATACATACACGCGGAAATATTGCGACACAAGCATTAGAATCTTTCCCTGTACATGTTTAGACTAACTGCCCGTAAACATCAAGCGTTTTTAGATCGTTCGCAGTCTTTTGCTAGTTGCAAAATGTCAAGCAGTTCCAGGAGTGATGTTTGTGGAAAGTCATCGGGAAGTGAGACTCTTCAGTTTGAAGCGACCGTAAAGGGCTTACACGAGTGTAGCTTTGGCATTTCTGTGGGAGATGTGTTTGAACTTCGCAGAAAGATTGGAAGTAGAGGAAAGGCTTTCGAAGTGCTATGTAGCCAAGGAAGGGTGGGACACTTGGAAAAAGACCTAGTACCAGTACTTTGGGACTTAAAACCATCTACTGTGCTGAAAGGGTAAGATTAAGGTCGATTGTGATCTTTATTTTTGTAATTGTGGCGCACGAACAAATTCCAGATTTTGGTAAACAGACACTTATCTCATTAGCCATTGATTGATAGGCTTCTTATAGTCCTTTGTCGTAATCCCTGACATTAAAGATGAATCGTTTACCTTAAGTTATTAATATTGCAATTTTTTGGTCATATGCAGGATTGCTACTGGAAGTCCTTTTCCAGATCCCGTAGGGAGGTGGCGTAAAGGAGGCGGAATAAATCTACAGATAAAGGTCATAGCAAGTGATACGACCAGCAGTGAAGTGAAATTACTGATGGCTAGACTGAGTGATCTTGGAGTGCAGGCTGAATAGAATCAAGCTGTGTGGTCTTGATAATGAACCATTGTTAATGAAAAGCCGACTGAAATAAAATACATGTATAATCCTGCAAGGCAAAAAAAAACTGTGTTGTTATTTGTATGCTTTACACCCACATGCACTGGAATGTCCCGAAATATAATATATTTGACATACGCACTTGTACCTGATTTTTCGTTCTTTATTGCTTGTTGACAATACATCTTTGGCTTGTTAGCATCCCACCAGGGTATCCCATCTTAAATGAAAGATATTTCACCGTCCTAAAAGCCCTTACATCCGGTTATCTCAAATTCCGGTACCAGACAGCGTGGTACAAAGTACAATTTCAAACAGTTGCAACAAACCCGACTGGTTGGCTTGTCACCTTCTCCAATTTGCATTGAAACGTGGATATAACGTTACTTTCAAGGAATGCGGTAGCCAGACAACAACGTCAAAATGTATTCCCCTTATTTGTTAGGGGCTTTCCTCTTTTTGAACTGTGTTACACAATACTATGTTTCCGGTACCCAACTTTCCAAAATTATAACTGACTTGGAAGGTTTAGGCTTTACGGATCAACTCAGGTCAGATGATGACTATGCTTCTTCGTTGTACTGCCGTCCGTGTCAAAAGGTCGTCACATATACAGATGTCACCAAGCTCGCATGGCTTCTTCGTCGTCACAGCGAAACAGAGAGGCATAAAATGCTATCAGGGTGGACATTAACCGCTGATTATAAACCCATCAAAACCTTTACCGGAAGTAAGTATTCAAATGAGTTTTCTTACTTCAGTTAGTAATTCCCAACTGAGACAATATATAATAATCACCTAATGTTGCAAATTGCTTGACGTTTTTCTTTCCCATTGTTTATGTGCAGATGCGAAAAAGATAACTTCCTTTTGGAGTTCTTCGTCAACTAAACCTACAACTAAGTCTACAGGCACTAGTGAAAAGGCGAGGAAAACCCAACTGGATCTGCAGTCGATGGAGAGAAAACGAAAAGCAGCGGAAGGTCTTGTAGAAGATGAATTGATAAACAAGGTAAGTTAGTTTTGAATTATATTTTTTTATTTTGATAGTTTGACTGATGAGGACGTTTATAGGCAGAACGGACGCATATAAAAAAGTTCGGGTAACAAAGATTTTGTTGAAAATTCTACATTCTACGAGGCTATGATAGAATTCCCTGTGATAACGTAAGTAGCTTAATAGTGTCTTACAGTACTCAGTTCAAAATCAACCTATTTCTTTTAGGCTACAAGGATAGCGGTAATTGAAAAAGAAACCCACTTCGGACGCAAATTGTCTGATGCTCTTGTTGGGGGAGAAAAAGAAGCCCCAGCTCTCACAAACGTCGAAATCGAAATCCTTCAAAGCGCCAGTGAGGAAAAGATTCGAAAAATAGAGCAAGATGCTGCTAATCGTGTACATTTAGAAACTCGTTTGGAAACTATGATACAAAGTTGTTTGGCTGTGAAAGCTAACACCCAACTCTATAGAGATGTATTTCGTCGATGTGCTGCTGTAACGGACATTATCGCGGACGGCGTTTCTGTTCAGAAACAAACAGATGACCTCGCAGTGAGATATGTCACCGCCCTGCTAGGCTATACCGACTTGCAAACCTACTACAGCCAAAAAATTGAAAGTCTGCAAAATAAAGTGGTGAATTTTGAAATTGAAGTGCAAAGACTTGAGACATTAATTCAAAAAGGAATCCGTAACGATCATGTACCAGAAGTCGCATTAAAACTGGCTTGTTTGATGAAAACTGAAAAACATGGAGAAACAGATCCTTTGATAAAAATTCTAACTGACTTGATCTGTAACAGAGGAAAGGAATCAAAAACATGGTCCGATGAAACTAAGTCTCTATTCGCAATAATCTTGAACTACGGGGGCGCAGCTCTGGCCAAAATTGTTAGAACAAGATTGGGTGGACCACACCTCTCAACGATCTACAGGCAAAGCCGAAGCAGTTATGTCATTCCAACGGTCCTCACCGATAAATCTTTTTCGATGGCTAGAGTCTTTTACGAAAAGATTGGTTACACTGGGCCATTTATTCTTGCAATCGATGCTACAACTTTAATTGCAACATTGCGCGTAAGAGGAAATAAAATAATTGGCTTAGCAACGGAGACTGAAGTTACTGTGTCGACAGCACAAGATATAATTGACATAGTGAACTCCGAGTCATATGAAAAAGCAAAACTGGCTAATGTTTTCGTCTTATCTCCTATGGTCCAACACGCACCAAGTTTTACTCTCTGTATAAGCCCCGTAGTGAAAGGACAGGACTACCAGACCGTAAAAGGATGGATGACTCAAACAATGGAAATGGGATCTACCCACAATATCGAAATCTTGGGGATAGGCGCGAATGGAGACTCAAAGTTCCGTAAGCACTATTTTCAAGAGCACAAACGAAATGATGATCTATCAGAAGAGCAGATTACTCTAGATTACAAGGGCTTTGATTTTGCAGCAAGAACATTTCAGACGGAAGATTGCAGAACATGTAAAACAATGATGTTTCCTGATTGGAGGCATATTTTAAAAAAATGGAGAAATCAATTACTAAATGTGAAAAGAATTTTACCAATGGGAAGCAACATCGCACAGATCGAACATTTAATGCAAACTTATTTGAGTTTCAAATTGGAGTGTGGTCTGTGGAAAAGCGACGTTTATGTCAGCGATAAGCAGAACGTGGACGCAGCTACACGACTGTTAAAACCTGAGGCTCGTCACTACTTAAAAATCTGGAATGAAAAGGCCTCACTTGCAACGAGAGTGTACCTCAAGGTTGGCGAAAGTCTTTTTTCGGCGTTCACCGAAAAAGAATTGTCCGTTCGTGAAAGGGCAAAGCGTGCATGGCTCCCAGTAACTTTCTTAAGACTCTGGAGAGCTTGGCTTAAGATGGAGGGATATCCTACTGACCATTACTTTATATCAGGACAGACCTATGACGATGTTATTCTGGCTGGACACTCTATCATTATTTCAATGAAACTTTATGCAATTTATTATCCGGAACTTCCTTATGAGCCTTGGATGTTTGGTTCCGATTCTTGCGAGGTTTTATTTTCAAGTTTACGTGGATTTTGCCGCGGGAAACCAAACCTGACGTTGTTAGACTTATTAGACTTTGCAAGGAGAATTCAGAAGCTAAAGGAAATGAATCCCAAGCCCTTCAACCAGTTAAATGATAAAAAGTGGCCCACAGATATGGACGCAGAACTGACTTTGGGTTTGCAAGAAGCCGAGAAGGAGGCGATCAAGACTGCCGAACTGTTAGGAATGATCGCCAGTCTAGAAAGGGCCAATGTCGTGACAAGCACAAAAGAAGGAGGTGTTGTGTTGATAAATCCTACCACAGATGTTTATCCGTTAAGTACCGCAAATAAACCTGACGAAAATAACATTTTACAAGTAGAAGACTTGCTAGAAATTGAAAACGATGTATTGATAAACGCCATAGATGAAAGTGAAAACGAAATCACTACTTCTTTCATCAATCTTGCAGCTAAGGCAAAAGAAAACACCATAAATACTGAACAATATAATGAAAACATGAACGAAGAAGAGGGTGACGAAGAGTATGACGATGGCGCGCCCACGAATTGTGTTTTCTATCGTTTGGGTAGTTGCCGATACAGAGAAAGTACGTTCCGTGCCCCAAAAGAAACTAACTGGCTTGGCTGTGAATTTCCTGGATGTAACAAGTGGTTTCACGAAGTATGTTTGGGACTTAAATTTCCGAATGACAAAGCGCGAGAAGCGTATACTTATTTCTGTAAGGATCACCCTTCGGCTGGTTACGCTTCTCAAAAGAAAGTTGTTAGCAGCACCGAAGACAAGGATATCCTGGAGAAGGACCCACTATCAGCAAATAAGCAGAATCGTGTCATACGTGACGAGAATGGAAACTACAGAATGCCGAAGATGTCAACGTGCTACGTTGAGTTCAACGGCGTCTACTATCACATAGCCCAGTTCTTGTCTCTACAGCAAGGTAAACAGTATATGCCAGCTACCTCAAGAAATTCACGCTGGATGGCAGTTTCCAAGGTAAATTATTATGACAGCATTGGAAAAATATCGAGATCGCAAGAAAAGGAAGACTTGATTTGTAACTCATTCGCGGCTTTTTGGATGTGCAAGGAAGGACTTATAATTGGTAAAGTCATCCGAATGTATTGCAATCCCTGTGCAAAAAGTGCATATCCTATTTTAACTTGTGATAGTAAGGATTCCAAGAGTAGCACAGTGACCTGTTGTGTTAATGTAGCACCGGTAGACACTGAAAATAACACCTGGATTTTACAAGTTAAAAACCGTTTCGTCTGGTGCCCAATGAAATCCCTTATAGCCAAACTAACTCTAATTGAACGGGAGAATGTTTTGGAAGTAAATGGCGATGATGTCAAAAATATATTAGCAATGCTGCCGCAACTTCAAGAAACAGAGAAAAGAAGACAAGAAGAGGAGTCAAAGGAGAAAGAAACTAGAATAAGAAAAAAGAAAGAAGGACCCCCAGAAGAGATGAGTGTGGCATTACTGAAAGAGGTTTTAAAGGAGATGGGTGTCAGTTTTAAACACAATTCAACAAAGGCCCAACTAATGGAAAAAGTAAAAGAAGTCCGCGAGAGCCACAGAGAAGCAAAATATTGTCATGCCCACAGCAGCAAATCAGTCCACAGTCAAAAAACCTCAGAACGCTCTCGTCAAAATTATTGGAATCAGTTTAGAAATGACACGCATCCTCTGCCTTTGTGGATCATGTATGATCCACAGAGGAAAAGGCGCATTTTGATCATAATCATTTTAATGTTAATTTTATTGGCATTTACAAACATGTTTTCTGAGCTTCTTAATGTTGAGTTCCTTTCAAATTTATATCAGTTATTTTTGTTTCATTACCTCTCTTCTGCTTTAGTTGCGGAGTTCATCATTTACTTCGTTTTACTTATTTATAGAATGATTTTAGCTCTGATTTGTAGTATGATTTTTGCGGCGGCGAGGGTTTTGCTGACAAAACATTTACTGGAGACAATGTCTAGCATTACAACTACGCAGCTTCGTACTTCGTAGTACATGTATTTGTAGGATGTCATTACGACATTTAGCTTGAACAGTTTCTGAGTAAATACAAAAAGCGGTTATGTTATGTTGCGTTTCCCCGTTGAATCATGCCAGGGAATCGTGTTAATATTATTTGATTATCAGTATTCATTCAATTATCGATTTGTTAAATAAATCTTTAAATTCGTCCTACTTGATTCATTGAATCGTAAGAGTGTTTTTATGGAAGATTTGATACATTTTAGAAATTCGATAAAATCGATAACATTAATTTAAAAATCGATAATTATCGATTACTCACAACGTGTCCTTTTATCGATTTTAATCGATTTCCGATACAATTTACTAATTTTTATCGATTGTTATCGAATGTTATCGATTATCGGTTTTATCGATTGCACATGCCGGGCTTACATGAAGGCTTTACTTATACTTAATTAGCATTTGGTGATTGCGTATCATGAAATTACAACCGCATTCGGTCACTTAGCCAGTTTCTCAACACATTCCGCGGACTTTTATCTTGACATTGCTTCCAACTTGCCACGAGCTTTGACACCAGTGGTATTTATCGACGCTTGTAAAGGTAGGTCTTTTGTTCGTTAGTTACCGTACCATAACGTTTCTATTATTTCGTGATACAGTTGTCAAGCGATCTTTATAGCTTACAGGATAAGCTTAGCCTGGTTTCCATATAATCGCAACGATGATCGACGATCGCTGCGATTCTTGCGATCATGTGGAAGCCAAATCGTTGCGATTGCGATCGCAGAGATAGAAATTTTTCTATCTCAGCAATCGCAATCGCAACGATCTCAACGTTTTGGTTTCCATATGATCGCTGCGTATTATGGAAACCAGGCTTTAAGTGTTGTCAGGTCAGCTTATTTCGCTTGTTTTGACAGAAGACTTGTTCACCTAGCTGCGATCGACAGTCTGTGATATTAATTACATGTAGTTACAACAGCTTGTTCTCGAAGTGAATGTAAGATGCGTTCAAAATTGCGCGCTAAGAACGAATCAAGAATGTAACAACTTTCAATGCCGTTTGTTGAATTTTATAAACTTGTGCATCATGGGTAATGAGACCAACATGGCGGGAAAGGATAATTCAAAGCTATCATGCTGTTCCTTAAAAACCTACATGTAACATACCAATTTCAAAACATTACAGAATAAATTTGGAGATCATTTCTGCTTGTGAAATTCTCTTACCAAGCATTGATCAGCTGTTTCTCCCATACATTCTCTATAATCCTCACAAAAATGGGGAATGCATGTTTAAGAATGGGATTTTAAAGAACTACCATGATCTCATGGTCTTTGCATTTTATTAGTTGCAAGCATCTTTGAACTTATATTAAGTTTTTAAAGGAGAAAGTCCCAAAACAGTCGTGTATAAATCAGGAGCATATTTATTTTATAGCTTAAAATGGAGTTCCATACAAACCTTTGAGTGACTGACTTGCCAATGATGCACTTAATAATATAGTTCAAATGATTGAGGTTTGATAACTAAATGCTCAATTTAATACCATGGGCAAATCATGCACCTACTCAGGCAACTTAAAGTGCAACTTACATGTTAGGCATGTCTTCAGAAGCTCAATAAGACCCCCCACAAAGAATTTAGAAATCTGTATCATCCATTAAAAAAATGAACATCATAGCTCGATGTACTTAGCTCTGTTTAATAATATATGTAATGTTAACTTCTTGTATAATGAATTTTCACACAGTCAGAAATGCAGCCAGTGTCATTCTTTGGACACCGTAGAAGTTCAGAAAATGAAAGGAGTAGCAGAGCTCCAAGCAGTGGCAGCTCCGTGCAATCCAGAACTGATGAAACTCCATTGCGAAGACGTGGGAGCAGTAACATAACAATATCTTCCTCAGAGATTGGAAAGATATTTGATGCTTTTAACACGTTATCTGCCCAGCTGAAAAACCAAGGGGAGGCATTACTGGATCTAAAAGATGCAGTAGATGAGTTGAAAACGGAGACTCAAGGACTTAAGGAAGAAAGAAAAGCCCTCCTTGAGAGGTTGGATGCATTGCAAAACAGCAACGTGCTTGCTGAAGAAGTATCTAAAATTCCACCAGAAATTTCAGTAAGTCCATTTTGTTACCTACATTTTGAATGTTTATTATTTGCTTCTGGCTCGGGAGACTGGGCAACCACTCCCCATGACTGATCCTAGATAAACCAATTGCATCGCGCACAAACAAAAGCAAGACTTGAAATCTAAAGTCTGTAATGGTCAGAGTTCATACTGGTCTCATGTAATCGTTTCAGACTGGACTCATACATGTATGTACTGCAGATTCAGGTTGAGTGTTTAATGGTGACATTTGTCACATTCATTGTAACAGTTGATTGATTGCGTTGTGAGGTAAAATGCCAGATGTTTCTGGGTAAAAATAAATACAATAAGCTTGGAGATGTGCTCAAGTCTGTCTTCATTTCCTTTGTGATGACAGATCGACTGCAAGCTTTTTCCCAGACAGAAAGTTGTCATTATATATTCCCCTAGAATTGTTGATGTTTTGCTTCGCAACACAATCAATTACTATTTATCCCAGATATCCTTTCAAATGGCTTAAATTTTGCGTTGCTTCACGTGGACCGTTGATTTCACTCTGCAGTTTCAAAAATACTAATCATGTCACTCAAAATTTGAGCTTGCGCACTTGCTAAAATGAAACCCGTGGCAAATGAAAAACTTCTTCAGTTGTTTACATTTTATTCCTTTAGTTTTGGACACTGACATTCTTGCTTGACCACAAAAGCAGATTCCTAGACCCTCAAAATTATCTGTGACTACAATGTAAACAACTGGAGCAGTTTTTCTTTTGCTGTCGGTTTCATTTTGGAGCCCCCACGAGCACAAATTTTGAGTCACGTGATTAGTATTTTTGAAACCGCAGAGTGAAATCAACAGTCCGTGAAGCAACGCAAAATGCAAGCCATTTGAAAGGACGTCTGGGATCAATAGTAATCCTCACTCATCCTGAATTTACAGTAAACTTAATTGTATCAATCTAAAATTGTACCGGTCTCATCTGATCATAGCCTTCGTAACTGGCATAATAATATACAATGTATAAAAATTTGTTTCACTTTAGGCAGATGTCCACTCGTTGCACAACAGTTTATCTTTGAATCAACAGTACAAGCCTGAGGAAAGGTATGATTTTATTTCCGTGATTGATAACTTAAACAAAGTAATACCATATAAAATTCCAAATGTAGTTCACACTCCCACCCCTAAAAAGAAGTTGTATTGAAAGAATATAAGCTCAGAGCTTATACAGAAAACTTTGCAACTTTAAGAACCATTCAGCATAACAGAACGTCCAGTCAGGAAACAAAACGAGTCACTTTTGCAAATTTGATTGTATTACTCAGATCATTGAAATGACTTTCATTCAGACCTAATTTGACTGTACAGTATGTGTTTTGTATTGCTTCTCGTGACAACTGATGGTGAATTTCTGACTTTTACATGAAATATTCAGGGAGAATGTCATTTTGCACCTACTATTTTTAATAGTTGGTTTGTTCCAAATTTGAACAATAAAATTGAATACTTGTTGTAGTATTACTTTGCCCATGAACAAGATTAAGATGGCTAATGCATTTAACTGAACTTTGCTTTCCAGTGTCCTTTCACCACACAATATGTCTGTGTGGAACCATTTGGAGGAGCAAATGTTGAATGAAGACAAGGGATTTTCCATAAAGATGGTAAAACGTAAGTACAGTAGTTCTCTATTCTCTGTAATAAATTACATGAATATATTTTAGCTACTGTAGATTAACAACTTGAATTGTCAAGCACACAGCAAAAATAAAACCTGTGGGAGATTTTAATGAGTGGAAATGCAAGAGGGTGGGGACCATATAGAGAAATCTGCTAATATATGTGAGTTCTCACAGTCATTTGTCATGCTTTTCTCTATAATAGGAGCAGTTGTGAGATACTAAGAAACAAAGCGAAAGCTTTACCTTCAGTCGTTGCCTGCAAACCATGAAAAAGCAGAGAAACAGAGGCAAGAAAACAAGTTGCGTTCAAGGAGAAAGAGGGTAGGTTTGAACTTTGAACACTGATTTAATTATAGGTAATCTGTTCATATTTACCAACTGCTCAGGTTTTCTTCTGATAACTATTTCACACAAATGGAACCAGATCTGTACATAGTTTTATATGTATACAGTCAAACCTCTATTAAGCGGTCACCCTCGGGGAATAGCCAACTGACCGGTTAAAAGAGGTCAAGTTTACAGTAAATATGGGGAGCAATTTAATTCCAGGGATTTGTTAAGTGACCACTAAATAGAGGGCCGCTTAAAAGAGGTTTGACTGTATAACCTTTTCTTATTAACAGTGTAATATACTTATTAAGAAAACAGCTTGAAATAGCTACTTTAACCCTAACAGTCCATTAGCTTATATTCAGAATGCTAGAATGAGGTCCATTCCAGGAACCATTGGGGAGTTCTTTTCTGCATATATGCAAGAACATATAAAGGAGTACTGTAGACCATCCACCATACACAAGTCCGGACTATCTCACTTATAATTGGGCTAAGTTGTTTTACAGTCCAAATACTCAGTGCATTCCGCTTATTATTTGGGAACGAATTCCATAATTGAAATCAAAATACATATAACATTCAGGTTTTAAATTGATTATTGGAATCTTCCAACGGTAGCCTCATTTGAAATAGCAAATGCTGATTAGTTTGTTATTGACATCAGGCGAATGTTCATGTACAAAGCAGGCAACAGTTGGCAGCTTGACACATCTGACCTATTTCTGTTTGCTCAACAAAAATTCACCACTGAGTATTTTTTACGCAAAGAAGCTCTGTATTTACAAAACTCCGAAAGTGAAGAAAATGTCCTGTGAAGTCGATCTGAATCGACTGAATTCTCTGAAACCAACAGCGGCCAATGGTTGTGTATTTCGCCTGTGAACTTTTGATCCATGTCAGTAAATAAACCAATCAACATTCGTTATTTCGGATGAGGCTACCGTTGGAAGATTCAAATAATCAATTTAAAACTTGAATGTTATCTGTATTTTGATTTCAATAATGCAATCCGTTCCCGATTAGTGAAAGTCATTTCCAAATAATCAGCAGAACGTGCTGAGTATTTTGACTGTAATAAGATTAATCACAGGCAACAGGTATTATAGCTTCCTGGGACTCTCTTTTATTTTCTCTGGAATTATGTAGAAAAATATTTATCACAAAATGCCAGGCACAAAGATAAAAAATAAGTAGTACCTATATTGATAGTATTTTGTTTACTTTTTTAGCTTTTTAGTGCACGGATAAAAGTGGCCAGGAGCCAAGACAAAAACCTGCTGAAGGAGCTAAGCTATGATTATGTCAGCGATGAAGAAAATGGTGTGGGAGAAAACAGTGGCCAGTGGATGGTTAGGCGTCCAATCTGGAGGTCAAAGGCCACAATGCAACATTGACCTATCCAGGGAAGAGGATGTGAGACCGCGTGTACCAAGAGGGGAGGGGCATCCCTCAGAAAGACCAAAGCCCAGGAAACGTGTAGCCTGGGCTCTGATGGCAGAGCAGGTCGGTGTTGGAGGAGAAGAGCTGGGGGACGAGGAGCAGGGGGATGAGGAGCAGGAGGACGAGGAGGAGATTCAAGTGCAGGAGAGTGAAGAGAACATCAGGCCACGGCCACAAAAGAGAAGGAGAGTTAGAAGGCGCGTTCGAAGCGAAAGTGAAAGTGATTAGGCCTTATTCATGATTGCTCAAAATTCACCCCCAAGCCTTGGATACACTAAACAAGAAGCCCTATAAAGATGGGCCTGCCTACACCAGGAAACTAAATCATTCAAAATCTCTGGAATGTTTGCATTTTGCTAATAATTTTGCTCATATTTATTTGATTCATGATAAAATCTACAAGCTGGACTTAAAAAGAAAGGATTGGGGGTGAAATTAGGTAATCTGGCATAGACACGCTTAACGACCTAACCAATGGAGGACATAACACCCTTCCAAGCATGCTTTGCGAATGAAACATTGTCATCCATGAGGGTTGTCCAATACTCGGACAAATGTATCCATAGCATTGCATTATATGACCATAACAATAATTTAACAATACATTCTAGAACGGCACAATAGAGTGATTTCACTCAGACCGTGAAACAGTATCTAGCAATTAATCAAAATTAGAAAAAACTAAACAAAAGAAAACAATCGAATTGGTGTCTAATAGTGCCAACTAACTTAGTAACTTTTTCACGGTTTAAAGAAAAGCACAATGTAGAACAGTACAATGCTATGCATAAATTTGTCAGAGTATTGGACAAGTATGGGTCATTATCCCGTATTTTATGTACATTGCGTTAATTTAGCCACTACATGTGAGCTTACTGTTAACGGTTTCCCCTTTTTTGAAATTGAAATGTGTGTATGAGCACGTTAGTGTTATGAATGACCTCGCAGAATTCAGAACGTGGTAATAACTTGTGCGGCGTATTGCCAGTAGATATATATATAGTCTTTGCAATTCTTTTTGGTATTCTCGTCAATATCCATATGACTTGCATCTTGATATCGTTTGTTGTGTCTAAAGATATGTAAGTGAGGTGCAGGATTGCAGAAAATTGATTCAGTTTTTTTATAACAAAGCATGATACAATGGGATAGAAATATGATTTCCATCTCATTGAACTAGTTTTCCGCAATCCTGCACCTTAGTGAGATATGTCTTGTAAGCAATACAACTTCGAGTCAGAGCATACAATCCTTCGCAATCGCGTGAAAGAACGTTATACACGGTATATTACTTCCAATGATGCTATCATCAAGTAAAATACATTTTTATATCACTCCAGTATATTCTCGGCACGTACTTCTAATAAAGATATAATTTACTTATTACCTATTTAATTGAATTTGTATTTGTAAATAGACTATTTTATTTGAATTCGTATTAATTAAAGTTTTGTTGAATGATATACAAAATGTCTTTGTTTATTCAGGATAAATGTTTTGTCATTTGGGGTCTGTATATTACGTATTTATGACGGGATGGCAAAGTTAGGTACGCTGCGAAAAAAAAACGCGTAGTGGATGCCCATAGCATTCCCCATATGCAAGAGTGTACCTGTTTGAAAATGAGAATGACAAAAAAATGAAACGTATGCAGGGCCGAATACTAGAGTACCCAAGCGTACATGTATGCGTGACACACCTCCCGAGTGTTCAAACGAAATATGATACGCGAAAACTAAAAAAAACAGTCGTTTACTTTGGAATACGAGAGAGTTCTAGAATGTTCAAGTTTTAATACCCCTGCAACCACCAACAGAAAACCCAAAAACTGGAGGTAATTCCTCACATATTCGTCAGTATTCGGGCACGTATACGTCAAAAGTGCTGTTCGTGAGTGTTGTCTTCGAGTCGTATACGGACTTGAATACGTGGGAGTATTAAAAAATATTCGAATTACTACGGAACGCCAACGTTCGAAGGTGGCCAAAACGAACCATTACAGACCGTACATCGGCCATATGCAATTGGCCCATTTCGACGTATTCAAGAGTATGAAATTTGAATATGGAAAAACAGGCCGGATTCAAATAGAATACTCTCGGTGTACGTCGCGTCATGTGCCACCGAATACCTCAGAATACTATCGTATACGCGGGGTGTGTCGTTCCGCATCCGAGCGAATTCGGCCCAAATATTCGTCTTTTTGCGCAGTGTTGGCTGCCAGATTTAATGATGAGGCATTTCCTGGAGTGTACAGGCCTCTGAAGCCATTTCTCTTACAGCTTGCCGACCTGTATCTGTTTCTATTGGGGCAGATGGGGCTCCTTTCGGAAGGAATGATACTGCGACTGGTAATTATATATCTTGTTAATAAAGCATAGGGCAATGATCAAATACCTACTTTGCCTTATTATTACATGTATTACAGTGGCGGATCCAGACCCTTAGAAAAGGGGGGGCCCCGGTCTCAAAAAAATTTTTTCGGCTCTTTGGGCTTTAGCCTGCGAAGCGTAGCCTCAGTTTGGTTAAAAAATAATGGGGGGCCCTGGGCCCCTCCCTGGATCTGCCACTGTATTATACGTATGGTTATAAAAATTAATAATAACAGGCAATCAGGAATAGTGTGAATTTTTCTCGTGTTTCTATTTGTATTTAATTACTTGCAGCATACCTTGTTAGTATCCTAAACTTATTACAAAGGGTGCAAAGTTGCAATGACAATCATTTGCTAATGGGTTCAAACTCTCCTGAAGAGAGCCCATTAATGAAGCATTACACAGATCATTTGAGAAGAGAGATGGAAGAAGTTGAAGGACAGCAGTTAACTACTCCACAGGGCTATCAGATTACATTCAGAATGAAGCTGATCCCCTGTGTCATGAAGTGGGCATCATCAATGTCAGCTACTTTTCACCATTTACAAATGTAAACCAGAACACCAAAACAACAATGGATGGGTCAATTGGTGGTTCTAATGACACATGGCAAGAATGGGAGTATGAGAAGAGAATTGCAACAGCCAAAAAGTTAAAGCACTGAAAGCGAAACTTCGGGATCCCTCAGGAAAGGAAAGAAGTAAGGTCTCACAAAACTGATTTCAAAAGAAAAGTCACGACAGGAGTTTGTCCCTCCTTTGGGTAAGTTTGTCAATCTGATAAAAGCAGAGCCCTTGCATAACACGAATAACGCCTGGTAGCATTGGTTTACTGATCTACTAAGAGTAATTATGCAGTACACTGACAATGCCCAACTTAAATCAGCAACAAGTTTATCAGATATGCCAGAATTTCTGACGCATGTGAGAGAAACTGCAAAGTGTGGTAGGTAAGGTAAAAGGTAGGTAAGGTAAAAGTGTGGTAGGCTGTATAATTATTTTGTCAGATGGTTTGGGGAAAAGAGAAAGAAAGGAATTTCTTTCACCTGCCGATTTACGGGGTTACAATCTAAAAAACATACACTATAGTGTCCCAACTACAGCAGAGCGCAACCCTAGCAAGCAACTGGTACAATTCGAATCTACTTCAGGGCAACCTTCAGAAGTATCAGATGATGAATATACAAAGCAAACGTGCAAGTAATGAGCAAACTAGTGTAACTGTTAAGGGCGAGATTATAACTGAGTCTGAAAATCTAAAACTCCTTGGCGTAACTATTGATATTAGACTCAGTTTTAACGAACACGTCAATAGCGTATGCAAGAAAGCAAGTCAGAGGATGAGTGTGCTGATGCGGTTAAGGAACTGATGGCTAAATTACAACTCTATAAATCGGCAATTCTTCCCCACCTCACATATTGCCATTTAGTATGGCATTTTTGCAGGGCCTCAGACACTCATAGATTAGAGAGGTTTCAAGAACGTGGTTTGCGGGCTGTCTTTATGGACACATCTTAATTACCAACAGCTTTTAGATAAAGCAAATTTACCTTCTTTGTGCAACAGACGCTCCAAGATTTATCTATCTAAATACACAAAGCGAAACATAACTTATCTCCGAGACAGATTTGTAATCTATTCCAGCCTCGTAATCATACTTATCAGCTGAGACAAACTGACTTTGCACTACCCAGATTTAATACTAGTTATGGGAAACATTCGTTAAGATACCTTTGTGACAAACTGTGGCATAACTTATCCAGAAAGAAGGGACTTGCAAGCAATCTTAATACCTTTAAATCGCAAATAAGAAAGCGTGACTTATCAAGCATCATAAAAGATGGTTTTACAGGCTGCTATCTATGCAATTACTAGATTACTGTATTATTATTTTTTATAGATATTTATATATCTTTATCTTTTATACATATACAGTTTCAGATTTTTTAGTTATGTTTTTATATAGATTAGGGGTTTCCCCTCTGCTAGATATTTTATTGGCACGTTAATAAAGTTTTATTATTATTATTATTATTAGCTGGAAAACTTCAATTTCAAACAAATTATGTTCACGTCAACAACCACTTTGAAAACATCAACTCCTAACAACATTTCTTAAATATTATTCAATATTCAATTTCCAATCTCAATTAACTATGTTTTGTATGTGAAATGATTATAGAACGAAATGATTATAGATCATCAAGGGGAAAATATGATGTGACGTTTCAACTATAATCTCTTTTTTGCGACACAAGATGGAAAACTTCAATTTATGACAAATGAACTGGCAGCAGACAAGATAATATTTGAAACTTGCAAGGTCAACCATCTTTGCTCTGATTCAAATCGCTTCCAAAACAACTAAAGAAGACACAGAAACACAGGTAATTAACAATATTTTTATCAAACAGCTAATACAGCATTTCCGTTCCCTGTGGAATAGTGAAAACCTGCTTGGGTAACTTTTTGAGGATAAGCATCATGGTAGATAGTATTGTCGAAATGGTCCCATAAAGAGAGAGAGATGGAATAAACTGGTTTGGCGAGCTGGAGTTACAAAGATGTCGTTCTTGTGGTTGAGATGAGTGGATTGAAATGGGAAAAGATTGTACATAAAAGAGAACTTTATAAAATAAATTGGTTTGGTGAGCTGGAGTTACAAACATGTCGCAGTTTAAATAGCTGTCACAAAATTATTGCTTGTTTACTGATTGCTCTTTAAGGCAATATTCATTGTCCTTTTATAACTGAAATGTGGTATGATATTTTTTAAAGATAGAAAAATGAAAGTGGTTTTTCTATTTGATTTTTTTTTTTCAGGATACGCAATTTGGAAAAAGGTTATCAGTGATTTGTAATAGTAATTGGATTGAGTGGAGTACAATTCAGGGAGTAATCGGGCGAGTAATTTCAAATTGGCTGAGCGCGTAGCATGAGGACTCAATTACTAATTAATTGCATCAATAACAAAATTCGAGATTAAAAAGTCTATCAGTTTGAAAGTAGAAGGAAAACAGCAAAAAAAGAACCCATTCGAGTGCAACCGATTGACACGCGCGCAACTTACGTGTCCAAATGCAGCTATCCCATTACAAAAAGTTGTAATTGGATAGCTGTAATTGGACACCCACGTGACCGTGCGCCAATTACGTGAGAAACAGGCACGCAGAAGACCAATCACAATCGAGAATTTTGTTATTGATACGATTAAGGTAATTAACAATGGTAACCTCTTAACCTTTGAAACTGTTATCTCAAAAACTTTCTAGAACACGGATAGACTTTTTTTACCTCATTGTAATTTTAGTGTAGTTAGGTGTACTCCAGTGGTGGAGGGTTTTCCCCTCTGCTAGATGACTTTTTTAGACACAAATAAAGTTATTGTTATTATTACCATCATTTTAAGGTGATTTTTGGTCAGATCCCTCCTCAGTCTACTAATAATCTAATTGCTAGCATGGCCCTTATACATTTTTCATATGATGACTAACCCCTTGGTCACATTCGCGCTAGAACCTTGCTTGCTTGACCAACAAATTTAATTGGTTTTGTTCGAATTGACTGATAAGCAGTGTTTTTGACATCTTGACCTTTACCCTTGAATAAAGTTTATGTATGTATGTGTGGTTGACTAGAAGTTTCAGTTGCATTCTGAGCATCACGTGTGAGTTTTCGCTTTTTGTTTTCGTAGAGAAAAAGTTTTTTCACCTTTACTGGAAAATGTCAAGAATGCTGTTGCCTTATGGCCATACCAGTTCATTGCCAATCCGGTTAAGTGAACTTCCAATTTTTACTTATTATACAGGTACTTATCCACTGCTGCCAGCTCCCCATGCCACGTTTCCTTGACCATTCGTCAAAGGTTTTGTAACTGTTCCACATATATTTTCATCCAAAGCTGAGAAAAGTGACAAAACTGCACTTTCCCTGTTAGTTGCAACGAGTGAAACGAATGTCACATCTTTCAGGTAAGAGATTTATATTCACAAGGCGGAGAAGAAAACCTGATGAATTTTTACCATGTTAAAATAAAGATTCGAGATTTGAAAAAAAAGGACAGTCTTCTTAGACGTGAACGTGTGCAATTGATGTAACTTAAAATCATCAGATAGACATCCATTGTGTTTAACAGGCACCTCAAGCAAGCGGTGGATTTTTTGCAATGTGACCACGATGCACTTGCTCTGGCTTCCTTCACTGACATCATAAGCAAGCATGCTTGGTAGCGATCTCAAGCGTGATTGTGACAGAGGGGTAAGATTGAGCTCTCTATCCAATGTGACATCAAGATTACAGACTCAGTCTGTTATCTGTAATTTGGCATTGCCTAAGGAAAAATCTTCATGAATTGGAGTCTTGACAAAGTGAGAACTATAAAACTGAATGCATATTAACATATAAACATCCTGTCAAATTTTTGGCCATTTTTGAAAGTCCTTGCTCCAAAATAACCGATTTTTTGCATGTTGTTTTTCTTTAGCAGAGAAGCATTGTTCTGCACTTTTTTGTAAATAATAATTATTCATAACAAAGCAGAACAGTGATTTGTAATAAAAAAAATCAGCCCAAAAAAAAAACAATCGCAGCAGACTTGTATTAAACTGTTTTAAAGTAACTGTTCATTTCCATGTTAACAGTTTATAACTTTTCTTTTAAAACCAAGCATTATGTCTTAGCATAATGCCATTTATGTCGATACAATGGTCGTGTAGTCTGCGTGTATTTGTGCATCAGATGGTGGTTTATGATAGTTCCAATAACAACCAATCACAGTGCATTGCAAGTATAAAGAGTGGTCATTTAACACCATATTTCCCCTCTTGCTTTCCACATCACAGCAATAAGATCCCTTGGGTAGAATACTCTTTCACACCCTCCACTGGATGCACCTTTATGCTCACAGGGTGGCATCTTTTTCACCCTACCTTTGCTGAATAGGTGGAGTTAAAATAGAACAATCCCAATCCATCAAATTATTAGGTGTGAATATTGGATTCTGATCTGAATTTTAGTAATCACATAAGAGAAGTGTGTATAAAGTGAAGTCAGCAAATTGGAGTACTCGCGCGACTAAGGAACCTTATACCTAACCCTGCCAAATTGCAACTATTCAAGGCCGTTATTTACCCCATTTAACTTTTTGTAGAGCTTCAGATAGACATAAATTAGAGAGGCTACAGGAGGGAACCCTACATACAGTCTTTAGCTGTAGATCAGACTCATATGAGGAGCTGCTTGTACAGGCCAACTTATCGACTCTTTATAAACAGAAGGTTACAAGATATACATGTAGCAATTCTAATGTATAAAGCTTAGAATAACCTACTACCGAAGTATCTACAAGATCTTTTCAACCTACACGGGGAAAGAGAAAAACGATACAACTTAAGGAATTCTAATTTTACTCTACCACGCTTTAACACTATTAAATACGGGAAACATTCTTTGAAATATTTTGGGCCTTTTCTGTGGTCCAAGTTGACAAAGGAGGAATGTGGTTTGGATAGTGAGTACTTTATAACATCGGATAAGGAAAAGAGACTTGCAACAACTGCTACTGTTAGTAGTAGTAGTAATAGTATTTATTCTCCAAAGATTTACAAGTTTACAGGAATGAATAATTAAAAAATAGAGAGAAAGAGGGCAAAAATAGTTAAACTAATACCTTGTCCTCATAGTTGGAAAATATAAAGGATATTTAATTAAGTGGATATATAGAAGAAAATGCTAATAACATACAATAAACAAATACACACATACAGTGCTGCTACTGTTACTGAGGCCACTTCAACTAAACTAACCAATCGGATTACAGGAAACGAATAATACATTCTGTAATGTACGACCAAACCACGCCATGTTGAGTGCAACAACTGATTTAATTAGTTACCCGTCATGCCTAGTACAGGCATGGCATTAACATACATTACATCTCTCTTTCTCCAGCAAAGACCGAAATAATAGCAAATAATAGTAAATAACACATGAAAATAAACAACAAAATCAGTTCAAAAGTTCGTAAGTTCAAGTTAACAAGTTCGCATTCAGCATTCATTGTTCCATTTAATTGTTCCATTCATTGTTCCATTCAACATTGTTCCATTAAACTTCAAGTGTAACAGTCCTTTAGGTATGATGGGGTCTTAACCAATCGTCCCGACCTGGTCACTGTAACAGGTTCTTCTGTAGACGCTACTGGCTTAGCTACTGGCTTAGCGGTTTCTCTTTGCACGTTAGTTGGAGGTAAGGTTATCTCAGTCTGCTCTGGTCTGGCCTCAAATTTCTGTTCTCCTGGAGGTAAGGTTATCTCAGTCTGCTCTGGTCTGGCCTCAAATTTCTGTTCTTCTGGTGCTCTGCTGCGATTGAGGTGACGTCTGTTTCTGCGATATTTCCTTCCACTTGATGTCTCAACTACGTAAGATCTAGGAGTGTGATGTTTGTACGACACTACAGCCGGTACCCACTCGTCTCTGTGTTTCATTGTGACAGTATCTCCAGTTTGAAGTGATTCCAGCTCCCGTCCACAGTGTCGATCAAAGTAATGTTTTTGCGTTTCTTTCACTTTTTTGAGCTTCACGGCAACTTCTTCCTGTCCTTGCGGTCTCAACAATTCTGCAGTGGTGGGTAATGTTGTTTTCAGACGTCGACCCATCATCAGTTGTCCTGGGGACTTGTTAATTGCCTCAAGTGGCGTGGTTCGATAACTAAGCAGAGCTTTATTTATGTCGACGGACTTTGACATCAAGTTTTTGGTTGTCTGAACTGCTCTTTCAATTTGTCCATTTGATTGCGGGTAGTGAGGGCTGGTTGTTGTGTGCGTGAACTCATAGTCCTTTGCAAACTCCGCAAACTCGGCTGCTCCGAACTGAGGCCCATTGTCGCTTACGACTTCATCGGGCATAGCATATCTTGAGAAGTGCTTCTTCAGTGCATTAACTGTGGCCTTACTGCTTTGGTTTTCGAGTTGGTCTACTTCAATCCACTTAGAATAATAGTCAACAGTACACAAGTAGTGATGACTGTTCATTTCAAACAGATCTGTGCCTATTTTTGCCCATGGCCTGTTTGGGGGATCATGTGGTATCATTGGTTCTTTGGCTTGCTGTCTCTGGTGCTGACTGCATGTATAGCACTTGGCTACTTTGTCTTCAATTTGTGTCGACATTCCTGGCCAGAACAGCACATCTCTCGCTCGCTGTTTGCACTTGACAACCCCCAAGTGCCCCTTGTGTATCTTGTCTAACATTTCTGACTGCAGGGTGTGAGGCACTATCACTTTCGGCCCTTTAAACAGCAGTGCATCAATTACTGAAATTTCGTCTTTGTACGCCCAGTACTGTCGGAGGTCTGGGGAGAGCTTTGTTTTGCTATCTGGCCATCCTTCTAGTACTGTGTCAGTTAGGGACTGCAATACTGGATCTGCTGCTGTAGCTTGTTGAAGCTCTAGATACTTTTCCTGTGAGATGGGAAGATAAGCTGTGAGACACACGTCACTGACTTCTAAGTCCTCCACGAGCGTTTCTTTGGTTTCTGGCAAGTAATGGCGACTAAGGGTATCTGCTAGTTGCATTTCATTCCCAGGCTTGTATGTCACCTTGAGGTCATACCTTTGTAGGCTCATCATCATCTTCTGCAATCGTGGAGGTGCCTGATGGAGGTTCTGTGCTAAGATCCTCTCGAGCGGTTTATGGTCAGACTCCACGTGCACTGTTCGTCCATAAACGTACTGATGAAACTTATGACAGGCGTAAACTATTGCAAGTAACTCCTTCTCAATCTGTGCATACTTCTGCTGCGCAACGGTCAAGGCTCTAGAAGCATATGCAATCGGCTTGTTCTCTTGTAGCAATACTGCACCAAGTCCGTTAGCACTAGCGTCAACGTTGAGGGTGACAGGCTTGTTTGGGTTGTAGTAACCCAGTACTGGAGATTTGGTTACCATCTGCTTGAGTGTTTGAAAACTTTGTTGCTGTTCTTTGTTCCAACGCCAGACTACTTCTTTCTCCAATAGTTGTCTGAGAGGTGCACTTTCAGCAGCTAGATTTGGCAGAAATTTTCCAAGGTATTGGATAAAACCTAGGAATCTTCTGAGTTCTTTAACATTCTTTGGTGGTTGCATCGCTTCGACTGCTCTGACCTTCTCTGGGTCCGGTTTCAAACCCTCACTGGTCAGGAGATGTCCTACATAGGGGACTTGGTCTTTCCTCACTTGGCACTTCTTGCTATTTAACTTGAGACCAACCTCTCTCGCTCTGTTTAGGACTTGTCTCAATCTTGCATCGTGCTGGTCAGTACTGCTGCCCCAGATCAGTATGTCATCCACAATGGCTCCTGCAATGGGCTCTGCTCCAGGTATGCCCTCCAACATCTCGGTCATGTATCTCTGGAACACCTCAGGGGCCGATTTGATTCCGAAAGGGAGCCTTTTAAATCGATACCTCCCGAAGGGGGTGTTGAACGTGCACAACTTCGAGCTTTCCTCGTCTAATTCTATTTGCCAGAATCCTGATGTTGCATCCAACACAGAGAATACTTTGGCATCTGGCATGTCTGCAACTATCTCTTCAATCGTCTTCATAGGGAAATGTTCTCGTTTAACAGCTAGGTTTAAATCTCTAGGATCTAAACAGATGCAAATCTTATTAGGCTTGACTACAGTAACCATACTGCTAACCCATGCTGTTGGTTCGATTTGCCTCTCTACCACTCCTGCTTTCACCATTCTTTCAAGCTCATCTTTGATTCTGCCCTTCAGTGCAACAGGTACCTTTCTTGGTGGATGTACCACTGGGACGACTGTTGGATCAATTCTGATAGTATGTTTACCTGGTAAACATCCAAGCCCTTGGAAGAGATCTGGATATTCTAGTAGAATATCTGGACGTGCATCAGTAATAACCGACGAGTCTATGACAGAGTTCACCCGCTGGACTAAATTGAGATCCTTGCATGCTTGTGCACTTAAGACGGACAGCACATCACCTTCTGCAATGTAAAACTTCATGGGGTACGTTTTGTCCTTGTGTTCGCATAAGAGTGTTGTGCAACCATGAATAGGTATCTGGTGACCAGAGTATGACCTTAACTTGGCTGCTGTAGGTTGAATTGTTGTCTCCCCTCCTAGAGTCTTTAACGTCGCTAAAGACATAACATTGCATTTCGCTCCAGTGTCTAACTGAACAATAACTTTCTTGTTGTTGACGGTCAGCTCTTCGCGCCATTCACTGAGGCTAACTGCATTTACTGCGTCTATACAACCCACATAAAACATCTCATCTTCACTTTCGCTGCTGGTTTCCTTTGTCCGAGCTTCATCGCCACTTTCACATTTAGCCACATATTGGACAGTTCTTCTCTTCTCTCTTGACTTGCAGACTTTGGCAAAATGATTTAACTTGGCACAAATCAGACATTTCTTTCCCTTAGCAGGACATTCTGCTTTACTGCTGTGTATGTAGCCACACATTCCACACTCCTGTTCAACTCCAGGTCTGCCAAGTTTCCTCTTGTCTAATTTCTCACTCTGCCTTCGAGCTTGATTCACTTTAACGGCGTGAATCTTGCTGTCTTCTTCCTCCATGGTTTTGAGTTGCGTTTGAGACATTTCCAGTGTGAATGCAATTTCAACCGCTTTCTCTAACGACAATTCAGATCCTTCTTGTATCAACTTTTCTCGCACTTTCTTGGAGTTGCAACCAATGACAATCCTATCCCTGACCATTTCGTCTGGATCTGCATATCCACAATCTTTCACTAGCAGCTTGAGGTCAATAAGAAACTGTTCGAATGGCTCATTATCACTCTGAACTTTCTTGTGAAACTTGTATCTAGCAAATACCTTATTCGATTTCGGCTTCACATGAGCTTCGAACCTCTCGTAGTAGCTGTTAAGCTTTTTCTCCTCTCCATCTTCAAACGCCAGGTCTGATATATGTCTCTTCCCTTTTCTCCTACCCAAATCATGAGATAATTACATTTCTGTTCCTCCGATTTCGACTTTAACGGTCCGCCAAACATAAATTCAAGATGGCGTCTAAACGACTTCCACGCAGTCGGTAAATCCTTGCTGTTCCAGTCCATTTTTGGTGTATTTGCCGATGACATCTCCTCCATTTCTTCTTAAACTTGATACGGAACTCTTTTTTCACGATGGATGGCTACTTTATCGGGCGATTCAACTCGATTTACTCCTGGTACCATGTAATGTACGACCAAACCACGCCATGTTGAGTGCAACAACTGATTTAATTAGTTACCCGTCATGCCTAGTACAGGCATGGCATTAACATACATTACACATTCCAACTAAAAATCGTTTGATCCAATCAACAGCACGGAGAAAACATTGACCTCAAGCGCAAAATTTGAATTTCATTGCCAAACCAACTTCAACAGAACGTGAAAAAATAATAATACTTTCTATTTTTGTCAGTAATGCGATGCTGCCGGTGAAAAAACTCGAAGTAAATAGAAGAGGTGGATTTTAATCACAGGCATTTGAACCTCTGTTAACTAACCTGCTAGCAGAGTATGGCATATGCCTCCTTTTTCAGCCTCCATATTCTCCACATCTAAATATATGTGAGCTGTGCTTTCATCAAATAAAATGTTTCCTGAGGTACAAACCGGCTTCTCACTCGACAGCAAACTGATATTTCGACTTATGATGCATGTTTTGAAATAATGGCAGAAAATTCTTCATCGACTTCAGGCACTGTGGTTATTTGAATATTCATGTCTAGCCATTACTATATATAACTGTTGTAAAAGCTATGGGGACATGGATCGATAGACCCCCAAACCTTTAAGGTTATTTTATATTGGTTCTGGGATCAGTCAGTGCAATATCCAAAAGTAAACATCCAGAAATTAGAGCAGAAATTAACAACAACAACAACAACAATTTATTTATAAATAATAATAAAACAAATTATATTAGCAACCCGCAAATAACTAAAGTTAATCGTGGTGGGTTGCTACACACTAAACAATTAGAGTGCAAACAATATAACCGTGAAACACAAATTACAAATTTGTAAAATTTTGTACAATTTTGTTGAAAAATTGTTGAAGCGTGAAGAGCCGCTAATTAAGTTGACTAAATTAAATAGCATCTATTCAACTTAAACTAGGATGAAAACTAAAATGAAAGACATGCAGGGCTCTATTAAAAGAGAGTTTTCAGTAGACTAGCGGGCAAAAACGAAATAACTAACTGAAAATATATGGACGCAAGACACATCAAAGTCAGGACTGAGGCGTTTTATTCATTTGCGGCTTTATTTCCAACTCCCTCTCATCCCCGTTTTCCTACCCAGATAACTAACCAAAGTAAATGGACGCAGGACACATCAACGACAAGAGACACGTTAAGTTTAATTGTTTTTCTATTTCCACCCATCCCCGTTTTCCCACCCAGACTACTAACTATAATAAATGGACACAGGACACATCAAAGAAAAGAGACACATTTGGTTTAATTGTTTTTCTATTTCCACCCATTCCCGTTTTCCCACCCAGACTACTAACTAAAATAAATGGACGCAGGACACATCAAAGACAAGAGACACGTTAAGTTTAATTGTTTTTCTATTTCCACCCATCCCCGTTTTCCCACCAAGACTACTAACTATAATAAATGGACACAGGACACATCAAAGACAAGAGACACGTTTGGTTTAATTGTTTTTCTATTTCCACCCATCCCCGTTTTCCTACCTAGATATAACTAACTAAAATAAATGGACGCAGGACACATCAAAGACAAAGACATGTTTGGTCAATTGTTTTTTCTATTTCCACCTATCCCCGTTTACGTTATCGCATCTGGCCGTAATATTACGTAAAAGGATTATCCTATTTAAGGAGCCCGAGGCTCGAAAATTCTACCCAATCGGGACGCACATACCTATATAGCCTATATATGGGAGTACCCGCCACCCACACCACCATGCACCACCCAGGACTTGAAACTGCTCTCAAAAATTGCCAGATTCATCCTCTTCGAAAATTCGTTCAGAAAGGTGTCTCAAATATGCATTTTTATTCAAAACAGTTTGTTCTGCTTCTTATTATACCTATTTCAAAAAACATTGGCGATGGGTGATCTGACATGAATCTTTTTTTTACGAAAAAGCACAATTCTAAATTAAAGCTACATCCATCAGCTTTGTTATCGAAAAGCACAGACACAATTAAGTAATCCACGAAATTCTGCGTGCGACTTAACTTGTAACTCTCCATGACCTTTTGTAGTATTTTCTTACTGGTACTGGCGAAATCTGAATGAAAGAATCGACAGTGGCTAACAAGGCGTTATCCTTCAAAGCTCCAGGGTTTTTTCGGGCCATAGCTTTTGCCAAGCCAAAAACCATTTCAATAGGATTAAGATCGTAACTATATGCTGGTAACTTTACCAGCGTGATGTTTTTGATAGCCAATATGTTGGCCAACTGTGCATCGTTGTGTATGCTAGCATTATCTGCTATCAAGTAGCAATTTTTGGGGAGTAGAGGCAATACCTGATTTTGTATGACTTCATTGACTAATACGGTGTTATAGTTGTCTTCAATAGGTATGGCCGTAATCACCCCTTCTCTGTATCCTACAACACCTAGGACTGAATGAGTGGTGGCTCCACTTTTAGCCTGGTAGGAAGGTAGGGCGAAACCACTCTCACAGCGGCCATATACACGCAGGTCAGTATCAGATGCAAATCCTGTTTCGTCAAAAAAATATAAAACCCTTGGATCAACTATTTTTCGCCAGCGAATGTACTCTCGGCGTCTCTGTTGTGTATATGGAGAAAATCGTTCGTTGGCAACCTGAACACACTTCTTCCTGGTAGTGTTTGATCTGTACAATAGAGCCCGAATGCTGGACAAAGATGGAGTGTCAGCTGGTAACAGGTTAAAATCATCTGCAACCATTTGTCGTATTTCCCGTATATACATTGTTGGGTACATCACAACCATGGCTTCAATGTAAGTCTCGAGCCACCAGGGGAAGACCTTTGGCCTGGAATTTTCTTGCGTTTGCGGCATCAATGTTGCTTTTACGCGGAAGAGATCGACCAAACGTCTTACGCAATTATAACTCACCTTGCAAATCCTTGCTGTTGCGTAAAAACTCTGAATGGTAATGAAGGTGACAATAATCTGTACTCGTTTCTGTAACGGATATGAAGCACCATAGCGGTAGACACCATCAGCTTTATTCATTCTCCAAGACATTTTAGGTCAGTAGTCGGTCAAAACCCTAGCTAGCCACGCTGCTGTAAAAAGGGATTCCAACAGGGAACATGTGCATTGTTATGCAAATTATCATTGAAAGTTGGCGCCAGATTTGAATTGCTAATTTATTGTCAAAGCACGTGCAAACTTCTGTTCATTTTCGTTCGGAGTTGAAAATGGAGCCACGCGTAAATGGGCGAACCTGTGCAAAATGTAGGAAGCACGGGGTGATTAGTGCACTTCGTGGCCACAAGCTCCTTTGCCCGTATAAGCTTTGCAGCTGTGAAAAGTGTGTAACTCACTCAAGTGTTAAATGAGAGAACAAGTAAAGACCCAGAGAAAACAGGAAACCATCCAACTCTGAGTGTACCAGAGGTGGTAGCCTTCCCGTCAGTCTCGGCCACGCTACAAATAGCAGACGGTGATATTGCAAAGAAAAAAGCCAGAAACGCTCTCAGTGCAGCTGAAAAGAGAACTGTTGAGTTTTTATAGTAATTCTTATATGACCATTAAAAATAATAACCTACGAATATCTATTGACTACGGCGAGACTAGTCGGGAAGTGTAATTGAACTAGGGCTCAGATTTTACGGCTGCGACGAAAACTCCCCATCAAATCTATCAATTTCCCCATTGTAGAATGATAATTTCCCAACCTTCAGTATAACCTGACGTGCAAAATTAACTGTATTTATTCTTATTTTCTTGCACAACAGAGCAAAGGCAAAAACAACTAGTGAAACACCGAGAGCTCTACAGCCAAGTAAATAAGCATGCTAGTCATATTGCATCTGTCTGCCCTGACATGTCTCCACTGCACATACTTAGAGGGGCAATTCAACAGCGCCAGATGAAGCCTGTAGCCCCCGGTAATTCCAAAGACACCGTGCAAGTCATGCCGGACATCCCTGTGTCGTTTAAACCACCGTGGGGTGACAAAGTGGAAAGACTGAGTAGCGTTCTACCAGACATCCCTAAGTCCACACTTAACGACATGATCAGCGCGGAAAATGGTAATAGATGTGATTGTGTCAAAAGTGTTCGGCGAGTCTGATGTGCATCCCTCCAAGACACCCTACGAGTGTTCTGTAGACTCAGTAAGCGACCAGTGTGACGCAAAGTCCGCCGAGTACTCCCGTGAGTGTCATAGAATGGCAACCGCCGCCACATCGATCTCTACTGACAACCTCAAATCTATTCTTAGCACGGTGCCGAGAATGAAAGTGACGAAAACCAGCAACAACAAGCATGCGTCTTATCCTTTCACAAGCCGGAACGAAGCACCGTAAATGTCCTGGATGATCACCCAAGTAACTACTGGTCTGAGCTGTTGTCCAGCCAAGACACTACAGGTTTATGTCCGGAATGCGCAAGCATCATTGACCTCAAGTGCAATTTTTGCCCAAATTGCGGGTACTTAACGAAAAAAAATTATCGTCGACTTTGACTCAGTTTCACAACGCAGGAAAACTGACTGATTAAATTAGCTCAGAGCTTGAACTTTTTGCTTACCTCCCGGAGACCTCCCTCTGTCAAAGAATTATGTTACGTTGAACTTTGAATTATTGTTACGTTTAAATTTACCTGATCTGTGTAATGAATTATCGAAGTTTGTAATTCTATTTTTGCAGTGTAATTCATAATAAAGATCTTAACGGAAAGTGCCTACTGTCCATTCCCTGGACTTATTATCGCACAGCTTTGCAGTTAAATGAAAAAGTGAGCGCTTTTTAATGCGATTTTCGTAGTCTATTCACATTATTATTACGAGTTTTCATCGCGCTCGCAAAAAATGCGAATCAGGCTTGAAAAAGAACCCTCGAAATTCTAGACAAGAAACTTGCCTTTCAAGTAGTCTATCGCAGATGTTCTCTTCCTGTTCAAAATTCCCGTTTTAGTTTCTGGTTTTACTGTTTCCTTGATGCAGTACCGTATTTTTAAAATTCACAACTCGCGCGCCTTAGACTATTTACGCCTGACTGAATTCACTAAATTGACAAAATTGACTAATTACAAATTTGTACAAATTTGTGTAATTTAGTATTACTAATGTTTCACGGTTATATTGTTTGCACTCTACAGGAGCTCACTATAAAATAATTGACAGATAACAATAAATACGAAAATAAGGAATGGATAATTTATGATTAGTTACTGTAACAACAACAGATAAATCAATCAATAATAGAAATAAAAATAAATATATGAAAATATATATATATATATATATATATACAAATTAAGGAGGTACAAGGTCTAATAAAAGACCTAGAGAAAAGGTCTGAGAAATTCAAGACCGAGTTGTTGTTGAATTTCAAAGCTGCTAGAGAAAAGGCGAGTAACAGCTTCTTTGCTATAATGAGGCCGCGACTGAAGAAGAGTAATGCCATGAAATATGCCGGAACTGATCGACTCCTGTTGGACTGTGATTTGCTTACTCTAAAGGAAGCACTCAACAACAAAGTCGCAGTTGACGAAAATGACAGTTGGCAATTACCATTTATCATTGAACAATTTAGCAAGAGAAAGGTAGCCTGCCAACTCAGGACGGCTTGAAAAGGAAAGCTTACTTTTCCACCGCCGCGTTACCTGAACTGAAAACTTGAACTGCCCGGAGAAAAATAAGTTGAGTTTAATACATATTTTTTAATATGTTGCTTTCGCAGTAAACCATCGGTGATTCCGATTGAATCTGCAAAATACAGAAGGAAACAAATTGAGTTATGCATTTTTCATATTCCATTTGTAATCTTTATAAGCAGCTGGGCACAGGGAGATATATAGAAACAGTCATAACTATAACCAAAAACCACGCTATGTAAATCAAGACCAATAAATACCGCTATGTAACTACTTTCAACCAAACTGGCATTATGTAATACTCCCTAACTTCACGAGTTTAAGACTCCTAAAAAAAACCGCATGCATTTTAAGTTTCGTTAAAATGCTTACATTGTATGGCTTCACAAAACCCTTTGTTGAAACGGATGCATTTTAAGACGCTTCAAAACCCTGCATTTTAAGACTCGCTAAAATTTTAAGACTCGAGGCCTCTGCTAGCAGGGAAGCACAGTTTAAAAACAATCAGAAGAAAAATAAATGGGTGCCAAAACTTCCCCCAGCAAAAATTCCGGTGAAAAATAAGGTGTATGGATCTCTTGTAGTTGTATTTTATGGAAGTAGTTTAAACATCTAAGCTTACTGTAAATGTTGCACTTTATCGTGGTGTTTTTTATTCCCATATCAGGAGTTCATCAACACACTAGATGAGGCTTCAGCAAAGAAACTTGCTATCAGGTCACTACAAAGGGGGTGGGCAGTATGGATTACATCGATACATTGCTAATTATGGAAGACCCAGAGGATGAGACTGCAGAGCATGCCCCCCCTATCCCAGCAGTTTCCAGTTCAGAGCCATCAATGCCAGTTCCACTGCATTCAGCTTATCGCAATCTTCCATTAGTAGCGAGAGTTCCTCATTTGCACCCCCACCAACTGCAGTACTAGTTTGTAGGTCAACTGAACCACTACCGTTCAATGCCACAGGAGATTGAAAACTGGTGCTGCAACTCAAGCAACTTTGTCTCACTGAGCAGAAGATTCACTAAGCTCTGTCTGGACTGAGACTTTTTGCAGCTTAGCATCAAAAGCACTTGTGACATTAGAAATGATCCCCAGGACAACAGCAGCAAAGCCTTTTGCCACTATATAATAGAGGAGTACAGTTACCTTGGAAAACACAAACAGAAAGTGTGCCCATCCTGCTGTGTCTGGAAAATCCGTGAACATTTTCCATCCTCTACGGGTGTCTACATGGGTTTCAGAGCTCGTTAAGATATCTCTCTCAAATAACTGTGCGACTACCTGATCTGGACCACCCCATAAATTGTTTGTCATTTAGAGTAAAAGTCGCAGCTGAAAGGATTTTTGACAACGATTACTTATACATTTCCAAGCCATTTTGAGGTCATGATTTTGTCCTCAATTTTTAGTGAAAATTGAACCTTTCAAAGTCTCAGATATCAAGATATTTTGTTCTGTACTCAGTTTCTGATTGGTTAACTTCCTCAAAAGTGACCCAGTTGATGTAGTCGCACAGTAAAACCTAGTAAAACCTGTTTCCTGTTGTGGTTTATTTTATCACATCACCTGTTGTAGGAAATGACAAATACGAAGCACCAGCATAAGATGTTCATACAGACAGGACTGCCAGAGACAGTAATTGCACTAATGCTAGTGCAGTCAATGAACTCTCCTTCCTAGTAAGGGTAACCACAGCCTGACCAAGTTGCAAAGGAGACTTTAAGGACTGGACTACACTTATGCAGGATTCCAAAAATTATCATATGAATTTTCTCATGGAATTGAATAATATTTATTGGTTGCAGTTCATAACCTCATACAATACTTCCATTGTCAATTTCTGTTATTTTCTTGTTCACGTTGGACAAAGGCAAAAAGACCTAATACCCCCAATTTATTACCCCAGTTTGGGCTTCTTGCCCTTTATACTCACAACAGTGGGTCTCTGAACTTCCTCAGTTGTAGTGATTCATTTATTTAATTGTACATACAGTAATATTATTGTGGATTTGAATGTTACAAAACCTATTTATTTTCATGAATTTTTACACTTTTAGTATTTCTTGATTAGAACTTGCCAATGTCACACAAAAGGTATGAAATTCAACAGGTCTTACATAATATTGGAAGTGCTACACAGCATGTCATGAAGATGTTTTTTATGAAAAGCTGTTCGTACAGTCGAACCTGTATATAATGGCCATCCTCGGGACTTGAGGATCTGGCCGCTTAATACAGGATCACTAAAAATACTCACTGGGCATGGTCTAATGCCAATTTTAATGGCGTATCATACAAAAACACTTTATGCAAGGAAACAATAGGGCAATTCAGTTTACAATGCAATTTACATATAATTCACGTGAGGGTGGGGGTGGCACAACAGCAATGGTAGGAGCTATTATTCTGGGGTCGTCTGGCTCCATGGGGACCACCCTTTGCATATTATCCTGATCTTCCATGCTGGGGCAGAAAACTCTAGCCATTAACATCCATATGTAGCCATAGTCTTTTGATTGCTTGACTGCCTTTACATTCCATGTCTTTGTCCTCTGGCCTTACTTCACAGCACCTTATTTCCCACCCGCGAAGAAGAGGATAAGTAAGTAACTTTTACTACGTTATTCAGTTGAGCATGGAATGCCTATAGTTTGGGCGATAAGTTTTAAGGTTTCGTTTGGATCTCAAAAAGGATGTTGTCAAGGCCAGTTAATGTGTTCAAGGAATGTTGCAACAAAGTTTCAAAACTATGAGCGTTTCCTCGACAACATTATGAAGACCACGTGACAACATGCTTTCTAGACACTTCAGCATTCCATTCTCAACTAAATAGCGCAGTATATATCCAGCAATCAGGGTAAAATAATGACACAGGTACAGAACAAAACCAATGGCTCACAAAGCATGCCCGATTACGATGGGCCTTTAAAGAGCCCGTGTCAGCCACTCCTTTGTTATTGTTTTTGTTCAATATTAGAAGACGATTATGTGTGGAAATTTATTAATAAACATCTAAAAACAAAGTTTCAGATTTGATTTACCAAATTCAATCGAGAACACTGCTCTATATTATCTAAATCAGCCAATGGAAATGGATGCTTCCTCCGACTTGGTATGTTGTTATGCTGTAAAAATGGCGGCTGAAACAGGCTCTTTAAGAACTGTAACGGGAATGCAGCATGTAAACACTCACCCCCACTAATCTTCATAATCATCACCACTAGAGCTTGAACTTTCATCAGCATTTTCCACAAGATTGCCAAGTGCATTTGACAGTCCAGGCTCATCATCCCTGTAACAATAAAATGTTAGATATGCTACTATACTTCTCATACTCATACTCTCGTACTGCATGTCGTCTCAAGAAATAAACTATTTATTCTTTTCCTGAGGGCAAAATAACAAAATCTGTTGATTAGGCAATATTTTCCTATCTCTGACCTAGGTCATGGTAACCATTTGCATCCAATTTTAGAGTTGGGAATAAGCAACCATTTACCATTTACAGTCTGTATCGAAAAAGACCCGTGACATTTTACAGCCCTTGGTCACAGATTTTCCCTATATGGACCTCCCAGGTGATAAATAAATGCATACTAAGTCAACAAATTTTAATTGGGTACTTACAAATAGCAGCTATCATCATGAGATGACTCTTCCAAAGAAATACTTTCACTGCCACTACTACTGGTATCCACGGAGATGTCTGTGCCTGTGATGTTCACATAATCCTCAAAACTGTATATAAATTTTGAAGTTACACTGATTTACCCACCAATGAACAATGCAAGTCAAAAATATATTATGTACAACCACATGCACATCATGCAATGTTATATTGTGACTAGTTAGACTTCAGTAAGAGATAAAAAGGGTACTGGGTTATTCAATACATTCTAATCTGTAGCAGAATTATGTTGAACAACAAGTCTCTATTATCATCATATACCTTTGATAAAAAGTGCACGTAACTAATTGCTTAGAAGTGTAACGCTTTCAAAACTCAGGTGAGTGAAAGCAGCGACTCTAAAATATTACTGCAAGCAAGAACTGATTTTCTCACCTCGTATTGGCTTCCACAGTTATTGGACTTTGCATAATTGGCACCGCAAGTACAGATCGGGAATGCCTGTCTCTCTTTACTGGCGTGGAAGAGACCACATTACTATCTGCAAGGCAACATCCAGCAATGTTACCTTTATTTCTAACAAACCTGAACAAAATGCGTCTTGTGTGGATTCCCACATTCAATCGATGAACCAGCATGTCTACCTTCAACATTGCTCGTGTCCGTGTATTAAAGAAGGATCGATAATGTGAGAATTGTAAACAGCAGTTTATTGTTTGTGTAAAAGACGACAAATAAAGGAAAATTTATCTCACCTCTAGTGAAAGTAGATGCTGAACAAACGCTGTGTCTGTGGTGTAAACACACTTCGATTTAAGTGCCTTAAATGTGGCCAGGACATCGTTTCTTATATAAATTCTCGAATTGGACTTGTTCCACGCTCTTTTGGCCACTGCTTTCTTTTCGTTGCTCCTTTCGAAGCTTCCAGGAGACAACAGTTTCCTACCACTGCCATAGCGCTTTCCGCCCCGAGTTGACATGCTTCGATTATAAGCTCCCAAATGCACCAAAATATCCCTAGATATAAACTCTACAATGTTCCAAGAACTTGAATATATGATTTTAACGCGAAATAATTTCTTCTACGAGCCGATGAAGACAGATTTCAATAATCACTAAGCTTTCTCCCTTTGTTTTCATTTCTTACCACGCTGAACAGTTTTCAAACTTGTGAGCATGCGCAGTAGCCGTGATCTAGTTCCTTTAAATTTAAGGCAACTTTGAAGATCAATTTTACAAGAACCGACAAACTCTTTATAAAACAAACACCACCATCAGTAATACTGTCTTATTTAGCAAACAAAGTGACTTGTAAACATTGAGTGTGAAATAAACCTGCAGCAAAACTGAAACGAACCCAAAAAGGTGGGGCAGTCTATTTCAACCAAACAAACATAATTGGAAAGAAGGTAACATTGAGAATGTCATTAGAGAAAGAAACTTTGTGGTACTTCATTGGTAAAAAAATTATAGCTGTGTGAACTTGCCAAATTTTCAAAATACCCAAGTTTTGCCCCATTTTGAAAGACTCGTCAACATCCTCACTCATAGACAGAGATAAAGGAAAAACTAAAACGCCTTTTGGTTCATTTTAAAGCGAATAAAACATTTTTGAACGATAAAAGCTTCACTTACCTTGCAACATATTTTGTACAGCTTCATCGTGTTGGAATTTCGCGCAATGTTTCTAGACAATAAAAACAATCACTGACCCCAAGCTTTGTATATATGTCACTTATGAATAAGGTTAAGATATAAACTTTGTGTTTTGCCTTCAATATTAGTCGTACAATGGAGTTTTTTACACAACCAAATGGTGAAACATCGGTAATCAGCCGCCATTTCACTGCCATGTTTACCTCCTGAAGGCAACCGCTGATCATTCTCTGAGTACACTTGGCTCATGTTGGTAATTTGGGCGAAGCCAAGGTGGCGAGGCTAGGAATGGTGCGTACAAATGATAAATTTGAATTTTTGTTAATATTTAACTTGGTTTTGCTGGAAATTGCGAGTCAGAGAATATGTAATTGAAGTGTTGCGATATCTTTTTTCTCAGAATTAGTTGTATGCTTGTTGTGAATGTTTTGTGATTGAAATAAAAACAAACTTACAAAAAAGGATTGTTGAATTAAAATAACCATCTTATTACTTCTCTTACCTTTTCATGTTTAAGATTTGTTCGCACTCAGAGTTTGAAAGATACACCAACTTCCCTTTTTTAACTCCCACCATTATAATATACATTGTATTGCCAGCGCAGACGTGAAATAATCAGTCGTATCCAAGTTCTCAAAGAATTGATATTGTTTTGTTCGGAAGGACAACTTGTTTGTTTTTCTCGCATGGTATTGTACACATATCAGTTACCTCTGATCTTCAGTGATAATTTTAAGATTACATCATCCATTTGGTGGCATCGAAGCCGGCTTATGATATCTGTGGACTGCTTCTTGGGTAGTACAGATGGGAAAACTGCAGCCTATCCCATCGTGGCGCGGGTGGTGTTGTTCGGTTATCGGATTGTAATGATGAAATAGAAAACCATCTGATAAGCTGCCATCTTTCCAAAGAAGCCTTCAATGAAAGCGAGCTCATTCTTGCAAGGGCTGGCTTATTTAACTTGCCTGAGGAAGATCTACAGAGAATTTGGATTTGCTACAGGCATCGCCACATATTAGGGAAGTTTTGGAGAAGTACAAAAGTAACTTGTCAGTACCCTGAGCATAGCGGAGAAAACAAAAGTCTTCATGGAAGAGACGTTGTTAACTTACAGATGGCTCAAGGCATTCTTAAGCTATTTGGGATCATCGTTCCTATAGGATTAGGTATTGTTTAAAGTACTGAATACAGTAATATTTTCACGAATTTTCCTGCATGACTCATTTGCTGGTATATAAAAATTATAGTCTTTGTTTATTTTATATAATTAGATTTTATGGACTGAGTAAATCTAGGTCTAAGCGCTTCAATTGATCACACACTAACTTTTTGTTCTTTATTGCAATAAAAATACAGTAACTTTTTTTAGTGTACTAATTTGAAAAATAAAGAATCAAGAAGATACTATCGGTAAACTCAGTGATGGCAATTTGCTGCCATTTCATCTTGGTGTTTTTATATTTACTTTTATAATTAAATTTGAGACCGCCATCTGGTTGATTAAAGCATATCTAAGCTGATGATCTGTTTACCCAGTTAAATGGTGGAGAGAAGTTTTCAAAGTGACACTTGTTTTTAGCATACCAGCAAGTACTTCTAGACAAGGAATCAAGCAGTACGTAACGATCAATACGCATCTTGGCTTGTTCCGTTATACCCACCTTCCCTTTGGAGTAGCATCCAGTCCTGCAATTTTTCAAAAAGTCATGGACTCAGTCACATCTGGTCATGAAGGTGTTGGTGGTATATTGGACGATCTCATTGTTACTGGTGCAAACAATGAAGAGCATTTCCGTAATTTGGAAGGTACACTGAGTCGGCTAAGCAACATCTGGGTCCCTTTGAAGAAGGAAAAGTGTGTATTCATGAAGTCCTTTGTGGAGTACTTTGCGTTTGTCGTGCATTGTCACGGTATTCACCACCCATCCCCTTGTAAGGTGCAAGCCATTCAAGAAGTCTCGGTGCCGGAAAATCCAACGGAACTGAAATCCTTTTTGGGGTTAGTCAACTATTATCGCAGATTTAGGAGCAGTGTTATCACACATTTCGGATGATGGTGAAGAAAAGCCAATTGCCTTTGCTTCGCGTACTCTGTCTTTGAGCGAGCAAAACTACTCAATGACCGAAAAAGCTTTAGCCATCATTTTTGGCGTCAAGAAATTCCATCAGTATTTATTTGGTCGACGTTTTACCTTACAGACGAATCACAAACCCCTGGCATTCCTGCTTGGTCGAAAACGTGGGATGCCTGTGCTTGCTGTGTCTCGTTTGCAGCAATGGCAGCTTATCAGTATGACAGAGTACAGTGTCTCAAAGAACCATGCCAATGCCGATGCTTTGTCTCGTTTGCCACGGAAAACCACAGGGAAAACTGATGATTGGACCCAGGAGGCTGATCAAGTGAATCGTGTCCAAGTGGAGCTAGCACCAATCACAGTGTCAAAGATTCGTGAAGCCACACGAAGAGATCCTGTTTTCTCGTGCGTGATGTTCTACATTTTGCATGGATGGCCAGCCCAGGACGAAATTCCTGAAGAGCTCAGAGTTTATTACAATAAACAAGACGAGTTTACTGTTAAGGATGGCTGTCTTCGTGGAACCAGAGTAGTGATTCTCACCAAATATCAACCTGCCTTGCTGTCAGAGTTACATTTGAATCATCCGGGTATGGTTCCCATGAAGTCCTTAGCCAGATTGCACGTTTGGTGGCCAAGTACGGATGATGATGTTGAGCAGACAGTTAGAGATTGCCCTGACTGCCAAGCGAATCAAAGCAAGAGTCCTTTAAAGATTACCAATCCATGGATTTGGCCTAGTCGTCCTTGGCAGAGAATACATGTAGAGTTTTGCTGGTCCATTTAATGGCGGAATGTTTCTGATAGTGGTGGACGCAAAGTCAAAATGGAGTGAAGTGTTTCCGATGTCCACAACAACTGCACCAGCTACTATTCCTTGGATAATGGTCCGCAGTTCATGGCTCAAGAAATGAAACATTTCCTGAACTCTAATGGAATTCGCCAGTGCCTGTCCTCGCCTTATCACCCTGCCTCAAACGGTGAAGCTGAGGGAGCGGTGAGAACTTTCAAACAAGCAATGAAAGCCATGAAAGCCGAACCTGGTTCTCAAGCAGAGAAATTGGCACGATTCCCACATACTGTTAGTGGTTGCACTCCTGCGGAACTTCTAATGGGACGGAGAATTTGTACTCGATTGGATATTCTGCATCCAGATTTATCAGCGAGAATTTCGAAGAAGTCCAAGACAGCTGACCACTCTACTCCATGTGTTTTGGACATTGGAGAACCAGTCATGGTGAAAGATTATCGAGATCGTAACCCACCATGGATCAAAGGAGTTGTTCAAGACTGTTTGGGGCCTGTTACGTACCTTGTCCAAGTTGGTTGCTTGTTTTGGAAACGACACGTGGATTGTTCAAAGGTGGCAGACAGGATAGACCACGAACCCTTGGACGAAACACAGTTATCAGTTCCACTGTCTTCAAGTGAGCCAGTTAGTTCAGCAAATGGTAGTCATGGCCTCCCCTCAGGTCAATTCAACTTGCCTGTTTCACCATTACAGCAACATGAAGAGAAACTCAATTTTACCGCCTTCTTCACCAGTGTTATCACAAGGATCAGCGACTCAAACGACTGAAGTTACAGCATCTACGCCACAAGTTAACCGATACCCCACTAGGGTATGAAACAAACCCAGACGCCTAATAGAGAAGATGTAATTTGAACAATTAACTTGAACAATTGACTTCAAGTAATTAAATTATTTCTTTTAGGAGGGAGGAAGTATTGTGAAGTGTTAATTACTCCCATAGGTATTATGCAACAGACATGTCATAAGAAACTAATATGCAACCCTATATATAGAGCACGTGCTTGAGTTGTATTCTGGTGTATGCAGTTCTTGTTGTGTGTAATAAAATAGGTTTAAGAAG
>JAJGOT010000015.1:1882500-1885000 GCA_022457155.1 Cladopsammia gracilis | reverse complement strand
AATGAAACAAATGTTAAGTGCAGATTTAACTTTCCATTTCAACCTTGCACTAGTACAAAACTAGAATTTGAACCAATTCATACAAAAGATGGAAGCCCCAAATACAAGGCTAAATTAATAACAAAGCGCAATGATGGTAGGCTAAATAATCATCAGCGCCTCCAACTGCAAGGCTGGAGGGCAAACTGTGACATTCAGGTGGTAATTGATTACCATGCATGTGTTGAATACCTTGCCAAATATGCATCTAAAGGAGAACCAAGGTCACCAGTATTAAAACAGGCATTTAATTCTATAATGCACTCTTGCAAAAACAACAGTAACCCTACAAAACTTATTAGGAAAGTGATCATGAAGTCACTTGGTCAACGTGATTTTTCTGCACAAGAGACAATGCATCATCTTATGTCACTTAAACTGGTAAGCTCATCCTTTAATGTGGTACCAATCAGTTTAAATGGTTCTCGCAGAATCAATACTGATTCTTTTGATGGCGCTCTTGTTACAAATGAATCACTGCTGGATATTTATGCAAACCGTGAAAAATATGCCCAAACCGATCCAAATATAGTCATGTTAAATTTAGTAACTTTTGCCTCCAAATACAAACTTGTGAACCAAAAGCTAACAAGTCAACCACAAAACACTGTACCAAAAGTTTTCCCTGTTTATTCTTCCAATCCAAAGGGCCCAAATTTTGGCCTTTATTGTAAATATCAGTTGCTTAGATACAAACCTTGGCAGACTACACAGGAAAATGCTTGGGGTGATCAACCAGGTTCTGACGATATATATATTACTTCATGGAAAGCATTCCTTCAAACACAATATGCTCAACAGCATGTACCTGATTGGCATGAAAAACTGCAAACTTTAGAAAACTTATCAGAAAATGACTCAGATTGTGAAAACATTTCACAAGAACTGCCACAACGCGAAGAGTGGATGCATCTAGCTGATCTTATTCCTGGGTCTTTTGTTAACACAACTGAAGAAACACTACAACCTGATTATAACAATTACAACTGGCAAAATGACAAGTGCAAGTATGAACACCATATTATAGGAGAAATGCCTTCCTGGGTAAAATCTAAAAAGGAAACATTTTCAGTTGCATTGCCCCAACAAAATATTGATATTAGTACTTTTACTAATATGCAAGCACATGCATACAACATGATAAATACACATTCTGAACAAGCTTCTCCAAAAGATCCGTTGTTACTCATTGTGAATGGAGTTGCTGGAACTGGTAAAAGTTATCTTATCAATGCCATTCGAAGTCTACTCAGAACATCTTGTGCAGTGACTGCCACCACTGGCAAAGCTTCCTATAACATAAATGGCTGTACAATCCATTCACTGTTAAAACTTCCAATTGGTTCAAGAGGCAACAAGGAGTTGACTGGTCAGGCTCTTCTGAGATTGCAGAACAACCTCAAAGGCATCAGTTATATTATAATTGATGAATACTCTATGCTAGGACAAACAATGCTTGGCTGGATTGATAGACGCAGCAGACAAGCAACAGGCATAAGTGATGACGTTTTTGGTGGACTGTCAATCATATTATTTGGTGATCCTGCTCAATTACCACCTGTCGCTGATAAGCCATTGTACCATTCTGAGCCTACCAGTTCTGTAGGCGAACAAGGTCATTTAGCTTACCTAATGTTTAACAACGTAATAACACTGTCAGTAAACCAAAGAGTTCAAGGTACAAATCCAGAACAAAGCCAGTTTAGAGATTTACTCTTGCGCCTACGTACAGGAGATTGTACTGAACAAGATTGGAAACTTCTCTTGACTAGACAACCTTCTAATACAACAAACTTGACCGAGTTTCAAAATGCCACCAGACTATATTTTAGCAATGAAGAAGTTGCAAATTACAACTTTGAAAAACTGTCTGCACTTCATAACCCAATAGCACGTGTCAACGCACGTCATTCAAGTGATTTAGCTAAGAAAGCTAGCCCTGATGAAATGGCAGGACTGGAACCTTGTGTTTTCCTTGCAAAAGGGGCACAAGTAATGCTTACTATGAATTTGTGGACAGATGTTGGGCTTTGCAATGGTGCAACTGGAACTGTTATAGACTTCATTTATGCAGACAATCACAAGCCTCCTGACTTACCTAGTGCGGTTATTGTGAAATTTGACAACTACAAAGGCCCATCAATTAGCAAGTCCATTTCATCATGCGTTCCTATATGCCCAATCACAGTTACTTCTCAATCTCTTGATGGAATGCATGAGCGACAACAACTGCCGTTAAAACTGGCTTGGGCAATAACAATACACAAGAGCCAAGGTCTAACACTACCAAAAGCATGGATTGACATTGGTCAAACTGAAAAAACTGCAGGCATTTCATATGTGGCAATTAGCCGAGTTAAAACACTCAGTTCTTGCATTATTGAACCAATGACCTTTGAAAGGCTTAAACATCTTAGAAAGTCAGCCAATTTAAAATATAGACTTGAAGAAGAGAAGAGAC
>JAJGOT010000015.1:1870000-1877500 GCA_022457155.1 Cladopsammia gracilis | reverse complement strand
GGCACTGTTTGAAGATAGCATCAAACTTCTTGTGCTCCAGATGGTTAGAGACCCTGGTACAGTCCGCCAATTGCTCCAAACTCGCCAAAATGGCAAAGGGATCAAGGAGTGTAGCTTGGTGCCTGACGGTCTCCAGAGCTTGGTCCACTTTGGATGCGGCTAGTGTGGTTTGCAATGATTCAATCTTAAGGCGGACCTCATTAAGACCCTAAAACTAGAAATACGTGTCTCGCAGAACCTCGTGAAGCTCGGGAGAGGATGCACTGCAAAATTTTAGCGATGTGGGCCTGTGCAGTTGTAGCTTCTTCTTAATCGAAGCATCACTAGCATTTTAACATTAATAACGCATTCCTTAATATCATAACGACTTAAAACATCAGATTCCTCCAGATCCCTCCAGTTTTTTCAAGCGGAATAAAACCATCAAAGTGTGGGTACTTTCAGTCAATGCTTTGAATTGACGGCGAGCTGATTTAGGAAATTGGCGCACGTTTGCAGAGTTGAATATGAAAATTCTTTGAGGAATAAAACGAATTAAGACCGAAGCAAGTTCAAGTAAATGAGTATAAAAGGGGTTACATTGTATTTCCAAAAGCCGTCTTGAACAAAGGATAGCGGAAAAAATCTTGGTAAATGCATCAGTGCTGAAAGCTCAAATCAGTACAAAACACGCAGCTAAATTAAATATATGAGTAAGATTGGAATAAAGGATAATGAAATGTGCTCTTTCTGTCAAAACAATCCGGAAACACTGTTACATCTTTTTTGGGACTGCCCTATGGTGCAATCTTTTTGGAAAGCTTTGGAAAACTGGCTAATCACCCAAGGCCAACTTTCCGATAATGACAAAATAAATAAACTGTTGGCTCTAGGCTTAAACACTGAAACTTCCGCACCATCTTTACTTGATTTCTGTACTCTTCTTGCACGATATTTTATACACGCCTGTAGAATGAAGCAAACGTTTCCACAGATTTCAGGCATGATTCAACAAATTGAATACTATGCTTTGTTAGAAAAACACTCTCTTACAAAAACATCCTTCAAAAAAAAGTGGAATGGCTTGCTTGGTTTTGTAAATGGCCTTACTTTACCGAGTTTTTCCTCATCTTCCTAGAATGTAAATATGTTTAACTACTGTGAATGTTTAATCTGAGCTGTAAGCAAGCTAAGAAAGTAAGCCACTATCTCTCCTGTCCGTGCCCTTTTCCCTATGTTTTTTTTGTCTTTATTTTTTTTTTACAACAACTATATTTATTATTTTTAGGAAAACTGATGTATTAATTTACTTATACTGTAATTAGTGTTAAGTATTGTACGTATTGTAAGTTACGTATTAATAAAAAAAATAAATAAATAAATAAATAAATTAAATATATGCGCGCGCTACATCGCGCGTACAAGCTAGCTGTACGCGTCAGTTACAGTTTTTCCTGTCGTTGACATCAGAACTACTGTGTCTAGCTAAAACCGTGGATAAAACAAATAGCTATTAAGAGAAGAACTTTTTTTCCAAAGGTTTTCAGTTTTTTAGAGCACTTATTTGGTTAACACAGTGCAAGAGTGTCGTCATATGCGTGGACAAGCAGTTGGATGCTTACGCGTTCAAGCGCGCGCAAATTTCGTTTGTCGCGTCATCTTTCAAACAAATTTTCGAAAGCATGTATCTGTTCGTTGCAAGAGAAGTTTTCTTGACATTGTCTTGACAGCCACTGCTTGCCTCGGCGATCACTGGCAAATGCGAGGTCACGTGATGAGACATTATGGGATAGGCTTCCACCGAGAGTAAACACTTTTTCACGATGATGAGTAAACCGTCAGCCCGACCGCCTCCATGAATAAACATGAGAGCGCGCCATTGTCAGCGGTCGCGATTTTTGTTGCTAGGCAACTGCACGACATCTTCAGTATATATATATATATAAACTTTTCGCTCGATTGCGCGCAGCTCAGCTGCCGAGCACTCGAGCGGCCTTTGGCCGCCAAATTTATTAACCTCGCTACGCTCGGGCCTTCGGCCCTCGCTTCGCGAGGAACCATAATACAAAATGGTCTACGATGATGAGCCTAAATGAATAATTTGCCCACCTACACACAAATAAAATACGAAAAAGAAACGTGGAAACTAATAATACGATGCGACAAAATAAACAATGGCGTGAACAGCAGACATGACCTGACACCAAATAATAGCTACCACACTGGCAGAAGTAGAAAGGAAAGTCCCATGCCGGGACGTGGGAACAAAAAGGCTTGTCACACAGACGTGAAAAACAAAAAATTTGTGACAGAGAAGCAGGAAACTAAAAATGCTAAACAGACGTGGAAACGAAACATAATACAAAAACGAAACTAAAGATTTGACACACGCACGGAAAAAATAAAGTTTATCCTACACACACAGTTGGAAAATTGTCGGACTGAAAAAACTGAGTTTAGTGATCACACAGAGTGAATAATTGTCACAGAGACTTGTCACGCAGACAAGAAATTGGAGGTTTTGTAGTCACACAGACTGAAAATAGTCACAGATAGTCACAAATAGTCGCAGAGTGAATAATGAAAGTTTGGTAGTCACAGAGTGAAAAAACCGATATTTCGTCACACTAGCTTGTCATACAGATTGAATTGAAAGTTTTGTAGTCACACAGACTGAATAAAAGAAAATTTTTGTGACACACAGGCTGACCGAGACTTGCAACACAGATTTTGTTACGCGGACTGAAAATTGAAAGTTTTGTTGTTACACAGACTGACAACACCGAGATTTGCCACAGATTTGTACACAGACGATAAAACCACTTGTAAAGCGATTGAAGACCAGACGTTCATGCACAGACATTGTAAACACGTACTACCAGCTAAACGTAGACTAAATGGTAATACAGACGTAATTTTTGGGACACAGACTGATCTTGAGAATTCGATAAACAAACGAGAAAATAAATTAGTAACGTGTAAAAACGACAAACTAGCACCGGTGAAAGTTATATAAATGCACTGAACACTATAAAATGAGACAGCTGAATGAGAAAGCCAGAACTAACTAACATAGACACGGAGTGGAAAAATACTGTGCATGTGGCGACTAAAAGAACTATAAATTTTAAAATAAACTAACAAACCCCGCACCAAAAGACACAAAAGCGGGAAGGGGAAATTGAACCACACCAGGGAAATACAAACAAGAAAAGAAAAAAAACAACCTCTGGAGCCGCAACCGGTATTGCGTCAGTGGGGGCAGCATCCAGAGCAAAATCTTGAACAACAGGAGCAGGGAACTGGTAGTGCTGGTTAATCGGCCGCTGGAGCTGCCTGTAGAGGATTAACTTGATCTGCAAAGGCTGTGGCAACTGCACCCGCAACAGGGTTCTGAGGAACTTGTTCCGCCATAGAGACTAGAAATACGAAGGCGCAGTGATGACTAGAAAACAAACGCCAAGCAGACGTCTGGCGGCTGTTAGAACGAAGAGAGGAATAAACCGGATAACAACGGCCTATTTATACAAAACCATCTAATATATGCACACCACCACCACCTATGGGCTTACGGATGCACAGGTGTAGAAACAATAGAATTCTAGCGGATTTGGTAACGTTTGTGTGTGATGGCCCCAGTGAGAATAATTCTGGTGTTCAAGCAGGTGAAGATTACTCCGTAGTGTTTGGTTGTCTTGTTTCTTCCCATCTTGGCAGTGTAGTAGAACGGCGGGGTTTGTGGTGCTATGCAAAGTAAAGGGAGATCTCCCATTTGCTGCGTTTCTGTCTTATGTGCCATTTTTCGACAAAATACACCCTTGGCCTTCACAAACTTGCTTTGAGGATCCAGTACTATCTCCTTGTTTTTGCTGTTGTAGTCGCTACTCTAGTGTGACCATACATGTGCATGTTGCTTGTTATCAGCAGGGATATTCTGTGTTCATTGGGAAGGAGTGCAGGAGTGTTTCTCTTCGTAGGACACTATGGCTTCATCAATTCTGCCCCCAACTCTGATTATTCCTTTATCATCTATGAAGGGACTTAGAGACTTCAATTCACCTTTCTCTAGGCGAATGTGCAGGGGTTTCTGTGTTTGCCTGATCCAGAACATCTCCGCCCCTTGTAGCTCTTTGGGGTTCAAGGGTCTTTCCCTTCTCTCTCATGTGTGTCTTCTCAGTCAAATTTTCTCTGCTATCCTGCGTATTCTTGCTTTTACATGAATCAGTTTCCTCCAGCTGGAGAAAGTGGACGGATCAATTGTATCTTGGTCTTTCACAGTTCAGACCATTGCCAGATAGTAGCAACGCTCCATGTCTTCATCCAGGGTAGGTAGAAAAGCCACCTGGGTTGGCCACAGCATTTCTGGTAGCCATAAAACTCTGTGCCATTCATCCACCTTTCATTCAGTGCATTCACATGGATCCCTTGTGACAGGTCGTCAGCTACATTATCTTCAATTGGGATATGCATCCACTGACTTGCATCTGAATTTCTTTTCCTTCTCAAGATCTCTGGCCCAGACTTTTCAATCGTTGGCACACATCTTCTGTTCAATGATGGACAGCATATCGCTGGGAACACCGCTTAACTAAGTGTACTAGATCACAGAATCTTAAATCTTTTCCGTTTTGCAGTGTGCGGAATTTAACGACACCTTGCGTGATGGTATCTGACATGAATCTTGGATCGCCATAAATGGAATCTAGATATTCCCACACGGCATCATAATCTGTGCAAATCCCTGTAATTAGATTTAGAGGTTTCCCTTGCAGACATGCACGTAAAAAAGTAATTGAATCTCGTTTGTTATACCGGGCTTTGAATGCGCGTTTAAAGTCTGCTTTAAAATTGCATACTCTCTCACATCTCCTGCGAGTAGTGGTAACAATGAAGGTGTCAATGACAATGTCCAAGTACCAAATCCCAATCAAAATTAAAATGGAAAAACCGAAATTACCAAAGTTCCTAGGGGGTTGTTGAACGTTTTCTTGCCCAGCACTGACAATAGTGGTCTGTTCATTATCATGAACTGCCATCAGATTGCATACTTGAAATTCCGATCATGCTTGACTGATTACTCGCAGTTTTCTTCTTATCTGCCCCACTTTCCAAGGTTTCTTTCTGGCTAATTAAACTTTCCAAGTACATCTTAGCTCGCATTACATAATTCATGAAAGAACCCTGGCATTCATCCAACCAAATTTCAGCTTCTTCAAACATCGTATCATCTATAAGTTTAGTGTAATTTTCATGCTTTACTACCAGGTCGTTGTACGCTTTTTTGACTTAACTTAAGGCATCTCTTACCTCCAATCCTGGTCTTTTAACTTCAAGAAAGTTAGTCAGCCACTTGTCACATCTTGTGATTGTTGACTTAGCATTCCTCTGGGTTTTCTTCGCTTCTTTGAATTCCTCTTCAGACATTATCGGGCTACGCATCTAATCTCCACACCAGTCCAAAGTACACAGGAACCATCAACCTTAGTCCAACGTGTCAAAAATAGAAATGGAATGTTGTGGTCCGGGAAAAAATGGTTATTGAATAATTGACTGGACACGGAATCGTATAATCTTTAGTCTTTTTAGTTTTATTCGATCTGTAGGAGACAGTACATAATTCTTGAAAATTGCATGCGGGGAATATAAAATTACAATACACAAAATCGAACTGGTTGTGAAACATTACTCACTTCTGTGGCGTTAGCAGGCAAGGTAAAAAACCGATTGCTCTCTTAGCGCATGTACATAGAAAAAACGTGTCATTTGGGCTCAAAGGTCAATTTTACTTAGTGGTTATGCTATTGACTGTCAATCATGCACTTAATCACTAAATCAAACGTCAATCAATGAATGAAAATTGGGCCTGGTCACAATGCCGTGCGGACGTGATTACTAAGGCTCCGTTCGAAATGGATATTTTCTCGCCTAAATAAGTAATTACAGCAGCACTTTCGATCGAGAAACTGGCTACAAGACAGTAAGAACATCTCTCGTGACAGGAGCGTATTTTTCTACGTCCATATGGGTAAAAAACGTCCTAAAGGATCGAGCTCATCCGTAGACGAAGAAGACATGGCCGCCTCGAACTACAAATCTCTAAGACTCTCTATAGATTGTCTAAACAAAGCGATGACAGACGGCTTCACAAACATTCATGCTGCTATTGATAACCTTCGTTTTGAATTAAAGACTGAAATAGATGGAATTAAAGGTACAATTAAGGATATAGAAAAAAGCCTGTAGAGCACACAAGAAGATGTCGAAGGAGTAAAGGAGAAGGTGAACAAAGCGACCTAAGATCTTTCAAAGAGCACCGAAACATTAAGCGCAAAGATTGTGGAACTCAAAACCCAGCTCAAGGAACAGATGGAAAATAACATCAGACTCGAACAGTACACGAGAAGAGAAAACCTCCGATTCAACAACATACGGGAAGCGGAGCAACAAGACTGTAAATCAGTTATTCAGGGTATTATTCAGCAGATGGAGATAGACTCCTCCACAATAAGATACCATGCTGTGCATCGAGTCGGAAAAAGGTTGGAAGGAAGGCACAGACCAATAATTGCGCAATTTGTGAGTCGCGAGGACAGGGAGCTTGTGTGGTCCAAACGAGGTAAGATTAAACAATTATATGAACACGAAGATGCTTACATAACAGAGGACTACGCCCGGGCGATACAAGAAGAACGGAAAATTTTAATCAAAGCTATGATGAAAGCTCGCAATGAACTAAGTCTGGACAACGTTAGAGTGGTAGGGCGTTTTCTTTTATTGAATAACGAAAAATACGATTATAAAACAATTCCAGATAACTTAAAATAAGTTATGTTTTGACTAGTTGAGAAACCGCCTAAATTAAAACATATATTAGTTTATGTAAATTACTGGAACGGTTGTGTGCAAATCTAGTTTTTTTTTACGAGAAAAAATCCGTTAGGTGTTACGTCTAGGTGACACTTTTGACTCTTGAACACCTGTAAACCCTTAAGGGGAAACGGCCCAACAATAGCAAATTTTAATTGTGTTTTGTTTGTGCTGTTTTCTTTCTATGTGTACAGTTCAATTTGTGTTCATCTTATTGCTAGCTACTTTCGTCAATTTGTACAACTACATGGCTTTAGAAAATTCGATCTTTTTAAACAAAAACGAATCTTCAAATAGCTTCTCTTAATGTACGGGGCATAGGAGACAAACAAAAAAGAAGAGAAATTTTTAATTGGCTCAAAGCAAAGAATATTTCTATCTACTTTCTTCAAGAAGTACACTGCACTGAGAATACAACCTCTATTTGGAAGGCGGAATGGGGTTACAAGACTCTGTTTAGTTGTTGTTCCAGCGCTAAAGGGGGAGTCGCTATCCTTTTTACAACAATTTTGCATTTGAAATTGAACGGATTTTTCTGGATACAAATGGTAGATTCATTATTTGTGATATTAAAACAGAAGGAAAATACATCACATTAGCCACTTTATATGCTCCCAATGATGATGAACCAATTTTTTTTCAAGATTTCTTTGA